>VZTO01013155.1:0-46705 GCA_013400615.1 Syrrhaptes paradoxus | reverse complement strand
TGTCCATCTGTTTTCCTCTCTATTGATTGATCTCCAATGACTTTCTGACCACCTTCTCAGTCAGTGTCTATCAGATATGCACTTCTGTCAATGTGGTAACAGGGCTATCTCTGTCTCTCCATCTCTGACTGCTGGAGATATCATGCTGGTGTGGAAGTCCCTCTCTTCCTATATTCCTTCATGCCTGGCCACCTAGCTAAGCCTGTTCTTTCACAACTGCTTACCAGAGTTACAGTAGGCTTGATAATCATTGCTTCCATATCCATTCATGTCCCAGCAGATCATGTTCCTCCTCACAGAAACACAATGACCTTTTCTTTCAGTTGTTCACTTCATTATGTCCTTGAGTCCTGATTTATATGCTAGGTTAAATATTTCCTTTGTTTCACCTGTGTTTTGTTCTCTGTGGCAGGCACACCTCCATAATAGTCCACAAGGATGAGTTCTTCTATTGCAGTGGAGGAATCTCCAGCTGTCCACCTGTAAGTTAAACTTATTTTTCTGATAAGATAATTTTTTGATAGGGTTACCTGATCAGAATTACTCGTGTTACTTTCTCTTTGAAAAGCAGCAACAGGCTTCTCAATTCAGCCAGATGTGTCTGCTTGCTGTGGTTGTCCAGGGCATCTGAGAAAAAGAGAGCATGGACAGTGGGTTTAAGCCCAACCAAATACAAATACAGGTTGGGCTGGCTTCTGCTGGCAGAGTCTATCTATCCAAGACACCTCTGCAACCACCTTGCCAGTGTGACATCTTGTCTAATTCTGTACCAGTAGGTTTCACATGCAGACTTGCGAACTCAAGGCATCCTTTTTAAGATAAAAAAAAAAAAAAAACATGGTGCTTTGTCAGACCTTCCTGTTCTTAGAGAGGCAAAACTGATGGGCCATTCTTCTAAAACAGAATTTTGCCATAGCTTAGAGCCAAGTATGCAAGCTGAACTGTAAGTTGCATGTTACTTCTCATTCTCTTAGTGGAGAACAGGGGAGGCCAGTAGAGCTTTTTGCTTGACAAACATACCAGAAGTTCCTCCTTTTGTGCCTGGACAAGACGCAATAGCTCTGTTCAGTAGAGGTCTCCAAAAGTATTCCATCTGTCCATTTAACGTTGTCTTCTGGCTGTTAATTTTTACAGGGAGCAACACTTCTTGGTCCCCCAGACTCAGTTGTTGACCTGGGGAACACTGAAGTCACAGAAGAAATTTTTCTGGAATATCTTTCCTCTTTGGGGGAATCTGTGTTCCGGTAAGTAGGAGCTTGTGCTATAAAATCTATATAACAAAAAAAGCCTTGAGAGGAAGGGGTGCAGAATGGAGGAAAGTATTATGAAACCAATCCTGCTTGCAAAGCTTTATCTGCTTAGTGTATTCTTTGGTACACTCCAAATATGAGACTGGAACTGATGCACTGATACACAGGGAGTTACCAGCTAGGAAACCCTCTTGTGTGCCAGCCTTGAGCTAGGCTGGGAAGGCATTCTGTCAGGAAGTCTTTCACTCTGTTTTTCATAAAATGGAATAATGCCTGAAACGCCTCGGAGAGAATCACTAGGGAAAATGAAGGCACTATACGAAATATTTCAGTAAACAATGCTTTGCCCGATGAACCATAGGTGAAGCATTACAGTAAAGCTGACAACTTTCAGATGTGTAAAAGCTGTGTCTTGACTGTTAAAGGGTCTAGTCTACTTCTCACAAGAATAGGAAGCAGTATAATTTAGTGTTATGGCAAATTTTCAATGTCAGTAATTCCTGAGGTTTCTCATTATTCCTTCTGTAGTTTTAATTGAAGAAACCTGACCTCACCTTCGTAAAAACATTCTATAAAGTCAGTGATGCAGAGAGGTGTCATTTTCCACCCTGATTCAATTGAATTTGAAGATTAATTGCTGCCTGTATTTTACCTATTTGCCTTAGAATTTTTTGTGAGGAAAAAAGTGCTAATGCAAGGAGGTGTTCCTCGTTAGTGGTGTAAGTTTTTCTGCTTGTTAGATTTATTGTTGAGTCTATTTTTTTATGTTTCAACTCCTTTCCTGTGGTACAGAGGAGAGTCTTATAACCTCTTTGAACATAACTGCAACACCTTCAGTAATGAAGTGTCACAGTTCCTGACAGGAAAAAAAATCCCTTCCTACATCACTGACCTTCCAGCTGAAGTTCTTGCCACGTGAGTAGGCATGCCGCTCCTCTCTGTACTGTATTCCTTCATGCTAATGCTTAAACATTTGACGCAGCCAGGAGTAACAGTTTCTGCTGGCTCTCTCTGAGAACCAGCATCAGATTAAGGAGAGGATGCTATTTGCTTTAATTCAACACCTGCAACACTCTACAACAAGTGCTGTCTGGCACTGGCATTACTAAGCAGACAGGAGAAGGTTTTTCTGCCTTTGACTTGAACTGGTTATTTTGTGATGGTCTCTCATATGTCACTAAAGAAGCATAGAAAGTGTTAGAAAATGGTGCAAATTTTTTTGTCTTAAGAAATCAGGATCTGTTAAAGTTCACCTTCCTTACTCTAAGGACTGTAATTGCAGTGGAGGTGTCGGCTTTGCTTGTGAAGAGGCAGGGGACAGGTAATTTTAAAATTAACACTGCAGTTTTAAAGCTAGGACTACATACAAAAAGAGGGTATGAAAAAGAGGAAATGAAGAATTCCTGCATGGTAGTTCAGCTCAACTTGTTTTTTTGTTGGTTTGGTTGTTTTGTTTTGTTTTTTTAAAAACTCTCAGCTAGTGAGGATCCCAGTGGCATGATTTGAGCTCCAACATTTAGGTCTTATTTCTCATAACAGTGGTATACCACATTATTTGGGAGAAATGTCTTCTACCCTGAGCTGTTACAGCTTCAGATCTCTCAAAATTAGATAAAGTCTATAACAGAATGAGTCATCTTGAAAGATAAACCAGGTGCCACAGATTGCAACAGAAATTACTCTGTGACTGTTGAACCATTGTCTTATAATGGAGCTACAGGCTATTCTTCTAGCCATCTTTAATAATTGATGTGGTACTTAATGGAGCACTGCAGTTGCATAACAGGGATTTCATTCACACACTTAAGTAGAATGAATTACTAAAAGCCAGCTTCAGACACAGTATTACCACATTAGCAGTCTGGGCGTGTTAGGACTTGGAACTAGCTTATATAAAATCATGTTGAAGATTCTTAGGTATTGAACAGTAAATGCTCTCTAGTAGGTTAAATTAGTTTGCTTAGTGGAAATCTGTTCTTCAAATTTGCTTTTACAATGTTGGTGTGATTGCACTCTAGGAAGTAAGTGCACTTTAGTGGTAAATGGGAAAAGTTGCTCATTAAGTAAGCTATTTGAGATGTTTATTTCTTTACCTTTTCAGACCTTTTGGACAAGCTTTAAGGCCCCTCCTGGACTCCATCCAGATCCAGCTACCTGGAGGAAATACCTTCAGCAGACATAATGGACAGAGCTAACAGCAGTGACCCAGTGTGCCCAGCCTCTCCAGGCCTCTGCGTTTTTAAACATGAATCTACCAGATTTCTATTTTATAATTTCCCATCAGAATTAACTCTAGTAAAAGTTACGAGACAAGTTTTAAAATTTCATACGGAGAGGATTTGTCAGGGTGCATGTAAGACAACATTACCAAAAAGATTGTAATAATTTCTAATAGTGTTATACTAATTTAAAAAGGCTGTCTTGTCTGAGTAGGCCGACACTTTCTAAGTAACTCTTGTGCTGGTAAGTGGGGATTCATTCCATGAGCGTTCAAGGGCCCATTACACAATTTGGAGTAAATAAGGGGATGTCCTAGCCATCCCTTGCAGGCTTGCATCTCTTTCTCCTGTCACTGCCTATATTATGGGGGTATTTGGTAAAATGTGTAGCAAGGAGACAGAGGAAGTATTGGTAGCCTCAGAAGTGAAGGTGTCCCAAGGTTAGTCTGCATATTTCATTGACATTGTGTTTTTTGCTCAGGGGAAAAGCAGAACTCATCTGATTAGAATATTTGCAGCGGCACAGCTGTGTGGAAAATGTGATCAAACTGACCTGTGTGTCAGTGTCACACACAAAAGTTGAAACTCTCATTGGGACTAGCTGTGTGTGGGAGGGAGGCTGGAACTGACGGTTACCAAGAGCCTTGTAATGCTAGATCCAAGAGTTATAGGAAAGAACCAGCTGAAAGAACAATCTCATGAGCAGAAGTGGTGGAAACAAATTTCAGGTAAATGGAAGTGAAATGTTTGCTTTTTCTCACATCTGAGTTTATCAGCAGATAAACAGAACCTTGTTAACTATTTACAAATTATTATAACTATTTACAGCATAAGAGCTGTTTGGGTTTTTTTTCCTTACCAAGCCAGAGTTACAGTACAGTGAGGCAGGAACAGCATGGCAACTGCATGATAATGTAAGGTGGATCAATTCTGCCTTCAGAATCTAGTTGCAGACACAGTAGGAGTTCCAACTTTCTTTGATACTGCTGTCCTTTCCAGAGCAATCAAGCACATCACAGAGAGGGCTCTGCTTAAGTGTAAGAGGAATAGGTGGTAGATCTCCCCAAATGTAAAGAAAATGAGGAAGAGTAAAATTAAGCTTTTCTATGGAACAATTGATTTTGAGATACATGAAGAAGCAGTCCTGTCCTTAGATTGTATCAATACTGCATCTTCTAGTTTAAGATTCTCATAGCTTTGCAGTTATTTGCAGTGGAAAAAGAACGGGTGAATGAAATAATAGGCACACTGATTTATTTTCATGTGTGTATATACACTATTTTCCTGAACAATTTTGTAGCAGTTACATTTAGGAAGGAACACAAGAAAGACACCGGACAAACCCCAAAATATTGGTCATGCTCCATAAATGGGGATTGCATGTCTCAGATGCTGCTGAAAAAGCACCTATGCAAATATATAGCCCTTTGTCCAGTGCTTTTTTATGTAAAGTATTGCTTCAAGTTCAGTCCTGCAGCTGCAGCTTTCTGCAGTGGAGACTTTCTCCATACCTAAACAAGGTATCTTTCCTCTGCTGGTCTCTTTCTCCCAGAATAATACAGTTTGATAAGTTTCTCACACTGTTACTTAGTGTGAAGTATAATGGTTCACATTTTTGAGGGGATGGAATGGAGGAAAACTGCAGTTCAGTCATCCTGTCAAATACTCTGTTGCCCTGCACCTTGTGGAGTCACTGCACAAGTGGAAATAGTCCATTTTGCAGTTTTCTGTGCACCTGCTCTCAGTGCACTGCACTAGCCCTTGCAGCCCAGTTGTGGTTTTTTTTTTTTTTTCTTGTCATTCTCTGCTTGTGCTATCAACTTCTCCTTAAGGATTTAATTTGCTGGATTGTATTTGGAGACAACTGTAGCAGTTAGTACAGATCGGCTTGTACAAAAGCATTCAATCTTCTCCATCAGAATGTCCTGTTCGCAGAAAGCATTCTATAATAAATCATCTATGAATGCCTTTTGGTGATCCTGGAGGAAGAAATGGTGTTTTCTGCTAAGCCATAGCTTAGTTTTCCTGTTTGTTATGTATATCCTCTCCAGTCTTTTCCCATACCTATTCTGTAAAGAGTAACCAGTCTCTCATCTTTATACACACATGACTGTGCCACAAAATGCTGTAGCCTGTTAGAGATCTTGGAGCTTCCTCAGTTGAACGGGTATACTCGAGCTGATACAGTGCAGCCCAAAGTCTAGGTATGCTAGTTTGGTATCTGCAAGCAGCATGGCTGTGGTTGCTTGTCTTTCAGCAAACTCACTTCAGACACAGTTGCCTGCGGTGGAAGTACTGGTGCCACAGTTTCTGCCCCACAATTTTGTGCAATGAGGATATCCCCTGTATATCCACTACTTCAGAGGTCCTGAGCCTGGTTTCTGCTTGGCTTCCTACTTCAGGGCTTCTTACATCCTCTCAGGAGGCAGCAAAGGAAAGAGAGATGGTCACACCATGCACTTTGCAGTGTCTTTTCCCCTCCTGAGCAGCCCCTTTGCAGAGATAACGCTGCTACTTTAAGGTCACTGGGTAAAATTTCACTCGACCACGTACTGTTTGCAGTAGCCAAGGAACTCCTAGAGGGTCTCCTGGGTTCGGGACCTACGCTGTGTTTTGTGGCAAAAGAACTGTAGGAGAGAGTCCTGTTGGCTTGGTCTCACTGGGTAACAAGACCCCTGTACCCTGGAGGCCTCTTAGGAAACCCATTTTCTCCAAAGATGGTTACGTGTAAGTTGCAGGACTGTGCCCCAGCATTCCACCCAGCCATATTTACTGATAGGAATATAAAGTAGGCTGAAGTATATCTAAGTGTATATAGGTGATGAACTTCAGCCAGCTGATTGACAAATGGGCGGGGAAACTGAAGTCCTGAAAGGGAACAGAACCCTTTTGCCCACACTTAACTGTTCTGTCTTGTATTGCTGGGATTCCCCCGTGCCATTTAAAAAAATGTTAATAATGTCTTTAGGCAGAAAGTGATGTTTTGATTTATTTGTTGTTTTTTTCTATTCTAATAAAAAGAAATGCAGCAAGT
The DNA here is from genome assembly GCA_013400615.1 of Syrrhaptes paradoxus. Lineage (NCBI taxonomy): Eukaryota > Metazoa > Chordata > Aves > Pterocliformes > Pteroclidae > Syrrhaptes > Syrrhaptes paradoxus. Next base: position 40,202 of record VZTO01013155.1, on the reverse strand, counting down.
TCTTGTGTTTGAATATATGTGTCTGCACAGCTGCCCAGTGAATGCAGCTGTCCAGAAGTCATCTTCTTCACTCTGGTTCCAGCTGCAAAGTGCAAGATGAGAAGCTATCCAAGCAGTTTGTGCCAGGTGCTGCTACTGGAAGTAGTGGTGGCTACTACCCTTTGCTAGAACCAGTCACGGGCAATATTCATATTTAAATTTGGGAAATTTTTCCTTTTGTAAGGACTGTGGTTTCTTATCAGGATCACACTCCTGAGGCTTAACACAGCTTGGATGAGGTGAACAAGGGCTGGACAGTAGCTGTTCTGTCAGCAGAGGTCTTGTGCAGCTCTTGCTCATCTAAGTGTGCAAGAATTAAATGTCTAATGCCTGCTGTTGAAGAAGAGACCCGACAGAGCTTAAACACAGGAAAAGGTTCTTTTCCTGATTGTCTTCATACTATTACTTTCAGAAGAAAGAAAGCAGCTTTGCAAAGTAGACTTTATGCCTCTGCTGTTGAGCTGTTAAAGGAGCAGGGGGAATATCTGGCTCTGGGGAAGAAATGAATTCTTCTTGGTTCAGCCTTTTGACTGCTTATTCATGGCATCCAAATGATAAACCCCATGGCTTGCTGTTTGTACAACAGTCTGCATCAGTGTGATACTGAAGAGGGCTTGCAACAGAAGGGGGCTTTAACAAAGATGCGTGATCGTGGTTATTTTGGGGTGTGTTATTCAGATGTGGTGCTGGTTTGCTATCAAGTAGCAGTACTAGCCCCACGTAAAACACCTGGGAACACATATAAAAAGAAAACTTCAACTTTCATGGCAGCCATAGATAGAGTGTAAGCCAGTGCTCACAGCCGCTTGCCTTCTAAACTTCAAGCAAAATATTTGCCCTTGCAGCTAGTAACAGAGATTTTATTTGTGATGACAGCTGCTGCCTATCCAAGCAGCAATGAAGGGAACATATCAAGAGAGTGGTGTAAGTGTGAAGTATTAAATAACTGAAACAGCCGCAGCCGCCCTGCTCTCTGAGCTAACCCAGATGAAGGAGCAAGCACAGCTGGATGCAGCTGTGCACTTCACCAAAAGGCAGACTCATACTCTCGATGGCACAAATCCTCACCAGCTGATACCAAATGTTGGTGGGGGTGCTGGGAGAGGTGTTTTGACTGGAATAGAGTTTCTAAAGCAGTGTGACAAGCTGGAGAAAGTACATCAGGCAGTTCAAAGTTTTTGAAAGCCCTCCTGTTAGCATAACTCGATGGGACTGTAGGATTACATGGACTAGATGATCTTTCGAGGTCCCTTCCAGTCCCTAACATACTGTGATTCTGTGTGAGTGCAGAAACCTGAACGCTGACCCGTGTTTTAGCAGACTTCCCAATTCTGGGAAGTGCCCCGAGGTGGCACTGCTGCCTTGCAGCGCAGGGATGCACCTGAGCCCGGGGGAAAGCAGCTCCTGTTTTTGGGATGTCCAAGAGGGAAGGAGGAAGGTCTCTCCCAGACACAAAATCTGCAGGCAGGAGCGGCCAGGAGACGAGACCATAGGGCAGCTTGGGCTAGAGCAAGAACCGAGTGCCAGCACAACGAACGGGCTGTAAGAGGAGCGAGCTGGCAGGTTTTCCTGACACCATGCCTCTTCCACCCATCCTCCTCTTACCATCTCATGGCTTATGAAAAAAATAAAGACATCAACGCCAGGGGTAAATACCACTTGTAAGAGCCATCCAAGACTGCCTCACTCATCTTCCCCAGCCATGGCCGCGTCGCCCTCCCCGGGGCAGCCGCCGCACGAACGTGCGGCGGCTGCCCCGGGGAGGGCGGCGCGGCCGCCATCGCTTCCCCGTCGCGGTCCCGCCTCCCGCTCGCAGGGGCCGGGATGGCGGCGGCGGCGGCGGGAAGGGGCCGGGTGCTGTGTCTCTTCGATGTGGATGGGACTCTGACGCCGGCTCGGCAGGTAGGAGTATGGATGGAGGGGTAAATGGAGTTTGGGAAAGCCCGAGGTCCCCATGGAGGTTGCTTACCCGGTTGCTTCCACCCCTCCCCTCCTCCAGAAAATCGAGCCGGAGGTGGACGCGTTCCTGCGGGAGCTGCGGGAGAGGGTGCACATCGGCGTGGTGGGAGGCTCCGACTATGCCAAGATAGCCGAGCAGCTGGGGGACGGGGATGAAGGTGAGACACGGACGATGAGGTCTTCCCAGGGGGGTCACCTGTGTCCTAAAATCGGACCCCCAGGCAACCCGGGAGGGGGGGTGTCTGGCCATGCCCAGGCGGGAGCTCGGCTCCATCTCCCCCACCGCGGAGGGCGGGCAGGGATGCGCCAGCGCGCGTTGCCGGCTCCCTACAAGCCTCATCTGACAGCTTTCTCGCCCCCCTCCCCAGCCTCCCCCCCCCCTCCCCCGGCAGAAGCCCCTTGCAAATTTTGCCTCCCTGCTGCTCCATAGTGGGGTCTCCGGGGGTTCTTCATCGCCTTCAAACGGGGACATGGGGCAGAGGAGGGAGTGGGAGGGCGAGGGGCAGCCCCCGCTCCCCGCGCTGTGTTTCCCATCCCTGGCATGGATGCCAAGCGCGGCTCGGCACTGGGCTCTGCCTCCTGCCTCGTTGGCGGAGGGAGGCCGAGAAATTCCCGGGTGAGGCGGATGGCTGAGCCGGTAATGCTGTTGTGTGTCCAGGTTGCAGGAGAGGCTGGAATTAGATAACCAGTAACCACATCGCCCCAGCAGCCTGGCAGTGGGGAGGGGAGGAGAGAGAGCAGAGGAACATGCACGCGGTTGAAAGCCTGACATTTTGCAGCCCTTATCTTTGTCCTGCCACTGATTCAGGCCATGACCTCGGTTGGGTTGTTTCCCCCTGTGTGCGTCAGCTCCCCACATGTGAACAGAAGATAATCTCCTCACCCACTTTGCAGGGAGCAAGGAGGGTCAGCAGCCTTTGTCAGAGCACGGGAGACATGAAAAGCGCGGTATGAAGGGACCAGGAGGATAGCTCACTCGATCCTGAGCCCAGTCCTTTTGGCCCCTTTTCCTGCACATTGCTCATGTTTCCTCTTTTGTTTCCTCCCCCCTCAGTCATCGATAAGTTTGACTATGTCTTCGCAGAGAACGGCACGGTGCAATACAAGAATGGGCAGCTGGTCTCCAAGCAGGTTGGTCCAGCTCCCCTTGCAGCCACGGCTCTCCTTCCCCATCCCTGCACAGCCCCTGAGCCATGTGTGCCCTGGGGAGCAGCGTCTGGCTTCAGGGCATGGGCAGCCTCTTCTCTTCTTCCCAAATGCCAGATCTGAATGTACCACTCCTCCAGGTCATGTTCTCGGTTGGGCTTCACGGGAGATCTAGCTTCTTCCTCACTCCCCCTTCTTCTCCCACAGGCCATTCAGGATCACTTGGGGGAAGAGCTGCTGCAGGATCTCATCAACTTCTGTCTCAACTACATGGCACTGCTGAAGCTGCCCAAGAAACGGTAACGGGCTCAGCCTGCACAAATGGCAGTCATATCACTGATTTCTGGGGAGCTGAGGACTCCAGAGCTCTCCTAAGAACAGCTGAGCTACTGATCTTGTCTTGCTCCAGGTTTTATCTTAGCATCTAGAGGTCCTGTGCAGGATCACTGTCCCACCAACCTGGGCACTGTGGGCAAATAATGGAGGAGGGTCTTTGTACTGGAGAGTCTGCACTATTTTTTAACATAATGTCTGCTCTTTTGCCCATTGGATTTTCTTCCTTGGGAAGCAGGGTACAGCCCGTGTGCATATCATTTAGGACAATGGTACCAGCTTGTTACCAGTCAGAGCATCAGGCATCATTGGTCTTATGAGTTTCCAAAGAGACGAACAATGGCTCTTTAGATGGGAGGTCCAGTGCCTGAGCACGCAGTTTCACATTGTTTCTAACCCAGTGTTGCTTGGCACCACTGGTAATCAGGCTGGCCCTGCTCTGGCCCCGACCGTGTTTGCTTCCCCCCACGAGATGCAGCAGCCACAGGGTGAGCTGGGTTGGCACACCTCCTCTGAAGGAAGACTAGGCCACTGGCAGGAAAGAAAAGGGTAGTTTTCCATTGGATCAGCTCACCTGTCATCACAGAAAGGAGGGAGAGGGAACAGATGGCATGAAGGTGGAAGGGGAGAGCAGGAGAACCTCTTTCATGGGCAGCCAGCAGTTAAGCCAGCTTGGGTGCACTGTCAAACCACCTCTCAGACCATGGTTTCACAAACGCTGGAAGCTGGCGTGAACCAGTAGTGCTGCTGAAAGCAGCGGCTCTGCCCTCCCCTCACCCTGGCCAGCTTGTTCATGCTTTCCCCTCGTGTTTGTATGGTGAACCCAAGCAGGCGAGCTGTCTGGTCGAAATTAAACTGGTAAAAGTTGCTAAACTGTGATCCATATTAGTTGCCTGATGTGAGTCACTATGTGGCAATAGGAGGACTGGTGAAAGGGGCCAGGGTGGCTCTTTGCAGCAGGACTGCTGGATGAACATGCCCCCAGAAGCACGGGCTGGGACTCAGAACCCTCAAGGCCATTTGGTTGCCTCATTGCTGTCTGGTTGCCCAACAGCCTGGTGAAATTTCAGCTCCTGAGTGCCTCTGTGGATTTAGGCTTTTGAGATTTCTAGCAAAGCAAGGACTTTAACCCACATCTCCCAGGTCTTGGCCTGGGGCAGAGATGCTGCTCCCAGGGCACAGGAGTGGCTGCCCATGTGTCTGTTCCCCACGATGTTCTTCACTGTGTTACGAGACAGGAGGTGGAGAGTTTTTCCCCCAGACTCAGGGTGCTAAGCACTTTATCCCAGAGAAACAGCAGGCAGAGGGACATCAGAGGGTTAATAAGCTCAGGGCTCCTCGGATGGACAGGGGAGGGGATCTCCCTGCTCCAGATAGGTTTCCACAGGAGTTTCAGTCTCTTTTCAAATTGGCACTGCTGCCATTCCCTGTTGTTTCTGCCCTGCCAGCGCTTGTACCTGTCTGACCCCTTGCTGAGCTATCCCAAGGTGATAAGCAAACAGAACTGGCTGGGTTTATAGCAAAGAGAAAAGAAGGGAGCAGTTTTCTGTTGGCTTAGTGCTTTGAACCAGCCCACCGAGGCAGCAGAGTTGCAATCCCAGTGCAAGGTGAGGGCAGCAAGCAGGAACTGGGTCCTGTCCGTGCAAGCTTAGATAAGAGTTGCAGTCCAAGGTGCAGGGAACAAACAGGAGATATGAAGGCCCTGCGGGTCCTACCTGATTTGTGTCCCAGAAGGAGGTCCTGATTGCTCCTCAGCCTGCTGCTGGACATCAGCAGAGAGTTACACTGACCTGTTCCATCCTGCTGCCTCAAGCTACTGCCAGCTTCACCCAACCCACACAACCTTTCTTAAAAGCCTCCAGGGGTGGAGATGCCACAGTCTCATCAAGTGGTTGGTCCAGTCCAGGCAATAGCTGTCCTTGTAGTTCTTACAACATTCAAAAATGTCTCCTGTCACCTCACCTAAGCTCGTTGCTTCCAGCCTGTCCCCACCACACACAGGAACTGTTTATTCCTCTTTCTCTTACAGTCTCTTTTTGTGAAACTATGATCCCCTTGGAGACCTTAAGCAGCCTTCTTGAAGCTTGGTCTCTGTCTGCTGCAACAGGGCCCTTGGGCAACCTTAGAGGCTCTTGTACATTTGAAACGTGCACCTATGAGTGGGCATGGCTTCTCTCCTGCTGCATGTCCCTGCATGGACTGCACGCTTCACCAAGCAGCCATTCCCCTGGAAAGGTCTGTTTTTCTCTCCCTGCCCCAGTAACCTTGTGCCCTTGTCCACCCACAGAGGAACGTTCATTGAGTTTCGCAACGGGATGCTGAACATCTCCCCCATCGGACGGAGCTGCACTCCAGAGGAGCGAATCGAGTTCTCTGAGCTAGACAAGGTACGTGGGCCAGACTCGGGTTCACCCTCCCCTTTGCCAGCTTTGCACCACCACAGATCTCGGGTCTTACCTGCTTCCCCCCACTCTGAGGAGAAAGCAGCCCAGCTCCCCGCCATGCACCAGGCCAACATGTGCAACAGGGTGCAGAGGGGACGGGGGGTCAGAAAACCCAAGGAGACTCATAGATCAAAGGCAGAATTTGACTTCATAGGGGACCAGCGATGCAATGGCCCTTGGGAATAAGGCACTTATTTAGGAGGCTGTTTCCTCATTTACAGTAACCAAACATGGCCCAGCAGCTGTCCTCTCTCTCCCACTCTCCCAGCCCCAACAGAGCTGGAACTAATGGGCTTTCCAGACTGGGAGGGCAGGTGGGGGNTGGTGGAACTAGATGATCTTTAGGGTCCCTTCCAGCCCAAACCATTCTATGGTTCCTATGATCTCTGGAGCACTTGGCCCACACTCATGGCAGTTTCTGCCTGGGGGAGCTCTCATGGGGTTGAGGGATCAGCTGGACTTTACAAGGCTGACTTTTTAAGCAAAGCTGGAGACTTTGGGCTATGAACTGGGCTTCTGGGAAACTGAAGCAGCTGCATTTCATCGCCAAGGAAAGGCTGGGATGTGCTCTTCCCAGGAGCCTCCTGGAGCTGCCCTGAGTTGGTGGCTTTTTACGCAGGCACTGGACAGGACTGGTGAAAGCTGGGTAAATGGCCTTACACTGGGAGCAGGGGGAAAGGGAGAATGCGATAAGCCAGAGTTGTTCAGCAGACAGCTATATGGCGGCTTTTGGTAGACTGTCAGGAGAGANGGCTGGATGGGGCCCTGGGCAGCCTGCTCTAGTGGCTGGCAACCCTGCCCACAGCAGGGGGGTTGAAACTAAATTATCTTTAAGGTCCTTTTCAACCCAGGCCATTCTATGATTCTGTGAATTATTCAAACCCTCTTTCCTTCCCTTTCTTCCTTCTCCTGTGCAGAAAGAGAGGATCCGGGAGAAGTTTGTGGCAGCCTTGCAGAGGGAGTTTGCTGGCAAAGGGCTGCGTTTCTCTCGAGGTGAGTGGCGGGGGCTTCCCTGGCTTTGCCCTGGCCTCTTTATCGTGTTTCCCATAAAATGCTGGGAAGGGGAGGGGGAATCCTGTCTGTTCCATCTGGGGGTCTGGTTGGGTGATGGCTGCAGCTGGAGACCCCAGGAAGAGCACAAGGAACTTCTGTTCCTGGAGAGCTACCATGAGGGCATCATGTTCATGTCTGCAGTAGGGCGACAGCAGAGAATAAACTGCGCTGCAGATTTGCCTCCCTGGGAACAAGCCAGCCAGGTAGGTTTCTCTCCCGTGATGTTACCCCTGCCTTAATTCCAGTTAGCTCTGCTGAGCCCAGCCCTGCCCAGGAGGTATGTTCTGGTTCAAGCATCAGCAGCAGGGAGGCCAGCAGAGCTCCAGGCGCGTGCAGTCCTCTCTGGGAATACCGTGGTGTAAGGGAGACAGGATCCTCACACATGTCTCGGCTCTGGGGTTTTGTTGGGAGTGTTGGCCACGAGGGAAACATCTTTTGTCCTGGAGGAAGAGCTGCCAAGAGGCAGGGAGTTTGCAGTTCCGTGCCATGGCCTTCTGCGGGGACACTTCTTGGGCTTGAGGGATGCTCTTACAGCCAGCTTACCAAAGGCGAGGAACTGAAGGAGGTGCTGGAGTAATCCTGGGGGTCTGGTCAGGACAGGGAGGAAAATGAGGGTGTGTAAGTGGTGGGGCATGAAGCAGAGCAGTGGGTATGCGTAAGATCAGAAGGTACCTTGTGGCAGCCTAGCCAAAGGCAAGGGGGTGACAAGACTGGGAGGTGGCAGGTGACACCCCACTCTTGCATCCAGCGTGGGCCACTACCAAGGGTCTGGCCCTCTGGTCGTCCATGGGCTTTACTCCTGAGAGCCTCCCCTTGCCTGCACCATCCTGCCAGGGCATCCTGTGCCACCTGCAGCACTAGCACATACCGTTTGTCACAGCAGAGAAAGACAAGGTCTTCTCTGCCATGTCCCCACAGACACAGGGCACAAGGGCAGAACAACGGGCCTTTCTCCTCTGACTTTGGGAAGCCACCATGAAAAGCCTGGGTCCATTGTGTAAAATCATGAAGACAGGGGGAGCTGCGGATCCTCCACTACAAAGAAAACATGGGGTGTCTCAGGTCAGGCATCCAAAACCAGGGACACATGGAAACAGGGCTCTTCTGCCAAGCTGGCTCTGTGTGCCTTGTCCCAGGCTGTGGAGGACACAAGCCCCAGAGGTGGTAGATCTCCCTGCAGCCCCCTAGACCCGTGCTGTCCCTAGGCAAGGGACAGTGCTGGCTGTCCGCCACACCACCTCCTCACCCTTTGATTTCCTACCCTCTCCAGCTGGCATCAGGAGCCCCTTCTTGCTGCCCAGCTCTATTTAAAAGACCAAAACACAGTGAAGTGCAGTGTAAATGGCTTTGGGTACAAAACCAGGAAGGATTTTAATGAGGGCAACCAAGTTTAGCTCCTGCTCCGATGCTGGCTCCTGCTGTGAACCTGGGGCATTGCCATCCCTGGGCTCACTGGGGCACTGCTCCCATCCGTATCGCAGTGGCCTGTCCTCTGCTTCAAGCTGGGCACCTAGGCTCCATCCCTGGCTCCTCAGGCTCTTGGAAGGGTTGGTTTGGGACCCCCAGGTGTTAGGCTGGGGACACTTAAACCATCCAGGAAGAAGAGGACATACAGGTTTGAACATCCTGGGGTGATCAGTGCTGCTTCTGCAGCAGGGACCGTCCCCTGTGGGTACCTGTCTACTAACCCACTTCCTGAGAGAGGTGGGGTTATGAATTATGCAGAGAGCATGAAAATCCAGGATTGCTGGTGGCTTGATAGATTGCCTGGAGAAGCAGGGGGTCCCCCCTTGAAACCAAGAGGAGCAGAGACCTGGTGGAGAGAGGCACGTCCCAGTGCAAACCCCTGTTCTTCCAGGCTCTGAGCAAGACTTAAACATATGTGTGCCCTAAGTTGCAGGCTCTGTTTTGGGAGGAGCATGTCACCTGTGTCAGTGCTGGGACAAGGGACCAGCTCTACAGCCTGTGCACGCAGCGGGGCTGCTCGCAAGGATGGGGAAGGTGCATCCATGCACTCCAAAAACACAGCACGGTGCTGGGGTAAACCCTGCCTGGTCTAAGAGCAAGGGCTAGGAGGTTTGTTAACCCTTTGTGGCTGTGGGTGTCCATGTGCCCATGTATGCATGCTCTCTGGGAAAGCTCCCTTACCTCCATACATTTGCCCTGTCTGCCTTGATGCCCCTCTAGATGTTGGCAACTCACACTTGACTCTTGTAGCAAGAGGTGACAGGCCAGGGTCATGCCCCAATTATGTCGATGGGTTCATGGTACCTCCATGGCAATGTCCTTGATCAGCGTGCAGAGTCTGCTCAGGGCCTGCAACGCAGCCAGCTGGGACCCTGAGCTGTGTGGTGCGTGAGTTTGCTTTGTATGTGCAGGGTTAAGGAGCGTCAGGAGCAGTGGTTTTAGAAGGGTCAGCGATGTCCATGATGTCCATGCAGGAGCCTAGGAGAGAGCTTGGTGCCAGTCTCCAAGTACATTGTCCCCTGATGGGACACAGAACATGCTGATGGTATCTGCAAGGCATGACTCCAGATCTCCCCCAACAGATGCATCTCTTGGGACCTCCCATCCCAGCATCCCCCCCCTGCAGCCCGCTGGTTCCTGCGTGCCTGCCTGCCTGCAGTCAGGGGAGGCATGCTGATGTCACCACAGCCATGCTGATGTCACTCCAGCCTGTTGTCACAGGAACAGCATCTGCCACTGTCCTAGCCACAAGCCAGAGAGGCACACCAAGGCAGAGCTGGTGCCTGGTTGCTGTTTGTGGGAGTCCCAGCAGACATCCAGCCCTCTCCTCTCCTCCTGCCTGTCCTGGGGTGGGGGGACACCCTGCCAGCTCCCACCGACGTTGCTTGATGCCCTCCCTTCTGCTGGCAGGTGGCATGATCAGCTTTGACGTCTTCCCAGAGGGCTGGGACAAGCGCTACTGCCTCAATGTGCTCGATGATGAGAGATTTGACACCATCCACTTCTTTGGGAACGAGACCACCCCTGTGAGTATGCCCCACTCGCCCCACATGCTCCTGCTTTCTCTCCTTTGGCCTGACAAGCCTGCCTGGAGTTGCTCCATCACGGGTCCCACAGCTGGGGTCCTGCCAGTGGCCAACACAGACCTCTAGCAGTGTGAGGGGGAGAGATGCTTTCATGCAGCGTGTGTTTGCAGCAGGTTCATGATGGCTGCATGCCTTGAGTTGTGGGGAAATCAACCTGGACTTACTGCACTGGGGAGTGGGTCCACCTCAGCGTTGCTTTCCTCCCCCCTGGCATCCTTGGGAGGGGGCAGCCACTCCTGTGGCCTGCAGGACCCAAAACACCAACCCCCAGCACTTAGGAGAGGGCTTTTGAACAGCAGGAACAGCTTTGCCTTCCCTTAGAGCAGTGGAGGGTGATGCTTCCTTGCTGCTGTAGACCAGCCTGGCCATCCACTCAGCTCTTTCCAGATGATGGCAACCTCTCTCCCCCTAAATGCCCCCCTCCACCCCACCTTCTGCTAGCCCTTCCAGATGTGAGGCAGAGGTTAACCCCAGGCTCCCAGACAAGCTTTGCTGGTGTAGGACCTTCCCCATCTTTTCTATGCTCCTCCCCTGACACAGAAGAGAGGAGGCAAGAGGGAGGGAGCAGGGCTCCCAGCCCAGCCTGTTCTGCCTCCGTGGGCCAGCAAAGCCCTGACAGCCCCTTCCCAGCAGGTCCCTGCCTGCCCAGCTGCCGGTTCCCACCCCAGCTCCTCACGGGACAGAGCAAGATGCAGATTCATGGACGAGCATGCTCTGGCAAGGCCCTGATAATGCTTTCCCTATTTTCTCTTCCCCTGCAGGGAGGGAACGATTATGAAATCTATGACGATCCCCGCACGGTGGGACACAGCGTCCAGTCCCCCCAGGACACGGTCCAGCGATGTCGCGAAATCTTCTTCCCAGAGAGAGCGAATGAGTGCTGACTGCGAGGTCTCCGCAGCCCTGCCCCAGCCCCACCCTCTCCCCCTGCCAGGAAAAGCACCTTCATTTGAGGAATCTACTCAGGGTAGACCAAAAAAAAAACACTTTCCAGAGCTGGTCAGGATGCGAGGCGTGAGCATGGGTGGGTGTGCAAGAAGGGGGCCTTCACTGAGCAGCCCTTGGGCACTCCCCAGCTGCAGCTGGGGCTCGTGGGACCAGACCCTCCTCACCTCCAGAAAAACTTTTCTTATGCCAGTTTGGGCCACGGTGGGCAGCGATACAGATGCTTTCATGGTTGGAAGCATTTGAAAGGGCCAGTCATGAGAGCGTGTGTGTGTCTGTCCCGTGCTCCCTCCCCTCTTCTTTTTTGCTCTGTTTCTCTTAACGCTCTGCCCGAGGAATGCACATCTCACCTTTCTCTCCTCCTTGCACCTTGGCTGGAGGGATGGGGCTGCTGAGGCCCAGGCACTCTCACCAGAGCTGCTCTACAGCAAGAGGCCAGGAAGGCCATTTGCTCCAAGCCCATGGTAGGAAGGGGTAGCAGCAACCCCAGCTCCTTGCAATGTTGTGCGTCCTAATGTAGAGGGTCACCATGACCTTCACCTCGGTGCCACACCGTGCCAGTCCCTACAGGTGGCCTGGGAGTGATAGTGTTAAAATGACTAGAGTCTTGCTCTGAGCTTTGCTCAGGTGCATCAAGAAAATAGTTCTCTAGCTCACAAAAAAAAAAAAAATCCCAGGGTTTATTTTCTATGTTCTGCAGAAGTTCTCAAGTCAGACCTTGCCTGTCATGGCTGGGGGTCCCCGAGTGCCTGGCAAGTACAGAGCAGGAGCTGCTGGGGGCAGAAGGCTTCCCAACAGTCTTCCCACCCACATCTTCATCAGGTGTCACAGATGTCTAAAATCTTACCCAGGGCATTCATAACAGACCAAGTGCCCTTCCTTTGCAGCGCTCAGCTTTCCATCTTGCTGTCAGTGACATTTTCAAAGACAGCCAACACAGGCCAGACCTGGTTTCTAGTGCTAGCAGAGGTACATGCTCAGCAGTACCCACCATGCTTGCTTTTCCACCCCATGTTGTCCCACACACTTGGTTCACCTGGTCACCTTTAGGGACACAAGTTCTCCAGTGCAGCTGTCACATCTCCTCCTCCTCTCTTCTCCTGGGTCTTTGTGGGTTACAAAACCATTTCTCCTTTGGCCCTTGACCTTCTCTCTCACATTGCCTCTTTATCCTGGCCATTATGCTGGGGTGTGCGACTGCACCAGTGACACTAGTAACAACTCAGTGCTCAAGAAATGCTCAGGGGTCCCCCCCAGGGAGATGTCCTGCTTATGGCTCCCCAGGGCACACGTGTCTGGTGCTTGTGGACCTGGAGGGTGCCGAGGTTCCTGCAAAAGCTCCCCACGTTGCTTCCTGGGAGCCTTTCTCATCACACCCCTGCTGCTATGGCACTGCATCTCTTGGTCTTGTTTTCTCTCCTCTTTTTCTCCTGTTCCTGCTTTCCTCACTGTTGCTCTTCATCTCCCATCTAGCGGCTGGACTGCACAGAGAAGTTTCTCATCTGGCTACAGCCACTTAACCAAGGGGCCAAGTTCCTCAGGCCAGATACGTTGGTGCTTTTAGGCCCAGGGCAGGGCTCTCACGTTGCCATGGGCAGAGTCCTGACTGGACCTGGCACTGCTGGAACAGGGGTGCTGCGTAACCAGCGCTGGCAGGTGCTGTCCCCTGCACTGGGCTGCACCTCTTCACTGGACAGCACATGGGATCTGTAATGCATCACATTTGCATGAGCACAGCAGTGTGCCCAGCATCTGGAAATCCCCAACAAATGCACAAATTCCTCTTCCTCCCCAGAGAACATTTCTGCGTGGAAGGAGAGGACCTGTTGGGGAAGCCTGGATGCAGGGTTCTCTGTTCACAGGCCACTGGTTTTGGCCCTCCACTGTAACTTTCATGGAGGAATTGTGTGTTTTGTGGTTTCTCCTCCTCTGTTTCACTGGCAATCAGGTTATGTGTGGGTTTGGGGAGTGTATTTTTCCTGTAAGTCTATTCAAAGTCATCAGGATCTCTAGAGAGCTGGTGGTAGGTGAAGAGCAGGGCCGGGCCCTGAAGGCAGGAGGCACCATGGTGCTGAGCCATGGGGGCTGAGCTGCCTTGCGTGTTTGAAGGGAAGGGCAGGCTCTGTCCAAGGCTGCTCCTGGAGGCAGCACGTCCGTCCGTTGCTAGAGCAGAGGCAGGGATGACCTTTGAGCTCCAGCTGCCACTCTGCGCAGCCAGCTCGCACGTGCCCATGGGTGGGATCAGGTTTGGGAACCTTCCTCATTCCTGTCTCTGTCTTACTCCAAGCTTGGGCTAGTTGAGGGCACCTCCCACCAGAAGACCCTGTCCTGCCAGAGGGATGAGGAGGAGAATGTCATTGGAAGCAGCTGGGGCAGCACTGGGGTCTCAGAGCCACAGAATGGTTATGTTGAAGGGACCTCTAGAGGACATCTGGTCCCACCCCATTGCTCAAGCAGGGCCACCGAGAGCCCCGGCTGCCTGTCCTGTGTTTTTGTGGGCAGGAATGGGGCACAGCACTGGGGTGGAAGCCGTAGACCTAGGGGACAGTCCCCAAGACTCATTGGCCATGATGCTCCTCTCCCGATGGGTGCCCACGGCATGAGCGGGGGTTTCTCCCCACGTGTGTATGAGCGAGCAGACATGGCATGTCCCCCATCAGGGACTGTTGTGCCATATGGCTCCGTATCTGTGCAAGATGGGCAGCTCCTGTCTGTCTGGTACCAACTGTTAAGTAAGAAATATATTTAAATACATATATATAAATATGTGTGTATTAAAAAAAAAATCAATCACATTAAAGCTACACCATGCAGCAGTTGGAGGCAGCGTGTGCTTTGTGGGTGAAACGCAGCCAGACAGCAGGCAGATGCACTTTGAAATCCCTGCAGCAGCAGGGGACCAGCCCTGGTCCCGGTCACCCCTCCAGGTGGGCAGCAGCCTCCTGTCCCAGGCTTAGGGTCTGTCCCCCCAAGCAAGGCTGGAGCACCTCGGGACCCCCCGGGACATGTTGTGTGGAGGTGGGTGAGTCCATCCTGCTGTCTGGATAAATCCCTGGGCACTCCAGGGCCTTTACCCAGGAGAGCCACCGGCATCCTCACTGCCACACGTACACACAGACACAAAGAGCCAGGATGGGCAGGGCTCATGGGAAAGTCACTTTTAATGGTTTATTGCCAACGTTACAAAGGTTGACACACGGTCAGACAGGTGGGAATTACACCATAACTGTAAAAACACCAAGTCTAGGGTTTTAGTTTATTTCCAAAAAAAAGAGAGAGGGAAAAAAAAAGAATCAAAGTTTGCCTTGGCCGAACTGTGTGTCCTGGGGATGCCCAGGGCCTGAGCCAGCGTTGCCTTGCCCCTGGGTGAGCCAGGCTTTGGATTGGCAGTGAGATGGGTTGTGGGGTCCTGGGGCAGCCCCAACACCAGCCTGGGCTGGGATGGCACACGGTGGTCCTCCCAAATCCACAGGGCCCCAGCTGTCCTGTGCAGCACCAGCCTTGCCCTACTCATGGCAGACTCCTGTCCCCACCGCAACAGCAGCAGGAAGAAAGGTGGAAAACGCCCATTTCCATCAGTGCCAAGGACCAGCAACACCAGTGGCTTCGCCCAAGCGGGTGCCTGGGGAGCTGGCTGCCATTGCCCACCCTGCTCAGCGGGCTGCTTTCCCTGCTTTGAGATAAACCCCTTCTTAAGATACTGATAATCTCCCGAGCACTGAGCATCACTGCAGGCACTCTTTCCCTGGGGTCAGTTCAGGCCCAGCCGAGTGCATGCTGCCCCCGACCCTCCCTGGGGCTGTGGGAGCCTGCCTGGCCAGGGTAGGGCAGAGAAGACCAAAAACCAAGTTTGTGCTTTTTATATGAGACCCTGCCTACACCAAGGGGCTGGGGAGGAGGTGGCTGTGCTTGCCCCACAGCCAAGGCTACCCAAACCCCTCAGCTCCTTGCCCCATGGCAAGCTATGGACGTGCACACACACAATACACACACACATGTGGGAAGTGGGATCCCCAGGGAGCTGGGGGACAAGCGCGGGGGAGGAGAAGGCAGCCATCTCCCCAAAAAAACACAGCAGTGCTGGGACAAGAAAAGTGCTTTACCAGCCTGGCGGAGCTGTCAGCAAGGAGGTGGCCAGCGTGCCCCTGTCCTGCACTGCCAACCTGAGATCTTCTGATGGAGTGACATGGCTCGGGCAGGTGCTGTGAGCTGCCAGCGATGGGGCCAGGGCTCAGCTGCCCTGTCCCCGCACAGTGATACGCTGTCCCACCCCCCATTTCCCCCAGCCCCATGGCATGCCCTGCCACTGCTGTGCTGCAGGCACCGGGACTAAGTGGGGCACCCGTCTCACCAGAGCAGGGTTCAGGAGGATGGGCTGAGCCCCCCTCTCTGGTTTTCCCTGGTCCCCTCCTGCTCTTAGCAGCCGCTTCAGCCTGGGTGAGCCAAGGGGCCACAGGATGGGGGGCAGGACCGGTCTCCCCACAGCATCGGTGGCGAGGAAGGGGATGTGGGGCTGGGCACTGCCCCCAAAGCTGGGGGGCAGCAGGGGAGGGCTCTGCTTCCCCCATCCCCCTCGACAGACAGTTACAAACACACACAGAGAAAGGAAACCATAACCTTATAAAAGACACCGAAGGCAAACACCTGCGTGTTGGGGGTGGCCCCAGCCCTGCCGCCGCCTCGGCTCCCCCTGCACCCCCTGTGAACAGCTGGGCAGGCTCCCGCCATGGGGCTGAGCAGCTGGCGGCCCCCCCAGGCGCCTAGGAGCCGATGATCTGGCCAGACCATGTCTCGTGCTTCGTGTGGGGTGCCAGGTTGGTGAGGACCACCTCCACTGCCTGGAACTTCTGGTTCTTGGGAGGTATAGGGCAAACCTTGTACGTCACCTCGTCTCCCTCCACTGGGACGTACTCCCCCTCGATGCTGTGGGAGAGGAGAGGAGAGGTGGTAGGGCTGGGGCCAAGAGATGGACCCTCACCCTGGACCACCCAGCATCGAGGAAGCAACCCAACCCACCAGCTAGGCCTTGGTAAAGAAAACACACAAGTGAGGGGGGGTAGAGGATAGGCAGAGCCCCACCCCATGGAGACATCCCCACCCATGGGTCTCCAGCTCCATGCTGATGGGTACAGCACCGCAGGGCATCCCAGCACCGCGTGACCCCCGGACTTACTCAGACACGTGGACAAAAATGTCCTCTGTGCCGTTCTCGGGAGTGATGAACCCATGACCCTGGGAGCGCGAGAACTGCTTGCAGACGCCCTTGAAGATGGGGCCAGCAGAAGCACGCGCCGTCCTGCAGAAGGAAAAGGATGGAGATGCCTCACTGGCGGCACTCACCCGGGGGAAGCATGGGGAGAGGTTCACTACTAAAAGACAGTGTCCCCCAGGAGAGCATGCTGCCCCAGTGTGCATCTTCCTAGACAGGCGGGATGGCCAGAGATGAGCATCCTGCACCAGGTTCTACAGGTGCTGCAGGTGACATGGTCCCCATATGTCTCAGCCAAACAGTGCCAAGTCCACTCACCATGTGCTGGGTACTTACGCCGAGTAGGTCCTGGTCCTCTTGGTGGGGAGGGGGCTGGGCAGGTCCCGCAGCAGGAGGTTGCCCCGCTCCCAGATGCGGCTGCCCTCCCGCTGGAAGGGGAAGGTGGGCCACACCGGCGATTTGGGGGAGTGCAGGGGCGGCACCGCTGGCGGGGCGCTGGGGTCTGATGACATGGTAGGGCCAGCAGGTTCCTCCGTTTTGGATCTGGGAGGGTGGATGGCAGGAGAAAGAGCGCCCGGGCGTGCGGGTCTGCTGCCTGCCACCTGGGGAGCAAAGGGGAGAGTGGTTACAGGCCCCCCCAGAGGGGCTTTTGGCGGAGGTAGTTTGCTGTCAGGAATTGCTCCCTCTGTTCCCAGCCCCACATCTGGGGGGGCAGGCAGCATGCTGCTGGCCTTCGGTACTGGGAACCAAACCCCAGTACTGAGAATCGCCCTGGGAAGCCCATTGCAGCTTGGAGCAACCCAGGATGTTCCAGCAAATCAATCCCAAGGGAAGGAAAGAGCCTGGTTTGTGGCTTTGTCTTTCATTTTCCGGGATAATCCCATACATTAGAGATTAAGTTGCTAAAAAGCATGCCCTGGGAGAAGGAGAAGCTGAGCAGGCTGCCACAGGGAGGGACCATTTTGGGAAGGATGCCCATGCAGCGCCAGCAGGCCCGGGCCCCCAGCCTCTGTCTCTGAGATCTCCCCCGAGCTTGAGATTTCTGCTAAAAGCAGAAAAGGCTGAGAAAACAGGTAGGTCAAGGTCAGGGGTCTGAGGTCTCCCCACCACTGGAGGTTGCCTCAGCACTCTGGGACTTATGACCCAACCCCAGCTCCAGCCAGCAGCTTGCTGCCCGCCTGGCCATATCCCTAGGGAAAGGGACATGGGAGGCGATTGTGGGGCTGCCGGCAGCACACACACCCCTCGGGTGCCTCAGATGAGCCAGGACACAAGCACAACCTCCTGCCGCTGCAGTCACTGGGCACCAGCTTTTGTCTGGCATCGCATGGTTTGCAAGGAGTTAAAGCCCCAAGGGGCAGAAACCCCACAACCTTTGGCTGCTGGAGGATGTGCAAGATGTGCCCTGATGGCCAGGTGCCTGCCAAAGGGCAGGAGCCAGAGCGGGCATGGGCACCGCACGGCTGTCCTTGCCGAACCATCCCAAGCTAGAAAAAGGGGGGGGCTGTGCATTTTTAAGCCTCCCAGTGAGATGCTCTGGTGCGTGATCAGCACTGCGGCTGCTTGCTCGGAAAGCCTTTGCTCTGCTGATTTCTCTTCCCACCAGTCACTGCATCTGATGCTGGGTGCCTCTGTCTTAGGGTGCCCCATGCCAGCGGCTGCTTGGGGGCACCACTCTTTGGGGGTGCTGGGTGGGGGCTCACCCATCTCCATCACTCCTCAGGCTCAGGGGTTTCCCCATTGCCCGGAGCTGAGAAGCCCGACACCCCATGGAGTTACCGTCCCCTTCCCAGCCACCCCCTCCAGCCCTTCCTGCCCCACTGGGGCATGCAGCATCTTTTGGGACAACACCTGCACACACTGGGAAACCCAGAGAATATTTAATTTGGTTTCTGACTCATCTCTGGCCCCCTGAGATGCGGAGGCCCTGGGGGGACGTGCGAAAGGGGGTCACCTCCGCTCTGAAATTAGCAGGCACCAAGGACATGGGAAAAGGTTTCTAGAGCAGCTGAAGTTTCGGGGAGGGACCAGGCTACTCCTGTCCCCCTGCCCACCTCTGCTTCCACTGCCACGGGTTCTGCCTGCTACCAGGTCCCAGCTGCTGACAGTCCACCTTTGGTGCCCATCCACTGCCCTGACAGCTGTCCCCTCTTCGTCCTGCAGAGCTTCACCTTGAGGTCTGGCGGCAGAGGCCACACCAGAGTCCCATCCCAAGGCGGAAGCTGCCACTTTCTTCCTGCCCTTGAGACGACTTCCGGCTGCAGCCACAAACCCCTCAAAAATGTCTCTCCCTTCACTGGCTTCCCATCCACCCCCACACCCAACCCTTCATGCGCTCCAGTGGCTCCTCTTTGCCTTGAAGCAACTGGAGCACATGCGCCCGCCTCCTGCTCCATGGCCCACCCCGCACCGGGGCTGCTCGGCTCCTGGCCCGCCGGGCTCAGCATCTCCTTCCCCCCTGCCCAGGGAGCTCAGAGAAGCTCAGGGAGCACCCACGCGAGACACCCCAAAGCTGGGGTAGCCACGAAGCTGCTTCTCTGTTCCCATCTGTACCCCGCCTCTGACTGCCGTGCCTGTGCTGGTGAGCAGCCTGGCCACTTTTGGGCAGCCAAAAGGGATGTGGTCCCCAAGTGTCGCTGCAGGAACCAATGCCTCCCTGGGAGGTGTCAGGGCTGGATGAATGGGATGATTTGGGGGAAGCAGCCCTTGGTTCTCTGCCACATCGTGGAGCTGCCACTATGGAAATGGCTTAATCACAGCGCACCTCCTCTGTGCGCACTTTCCATGACGAGGCCTTTTGGTTTCCCCACCAGATTAGAGACAAAGGAGGGTATTTAACCTGAATAACGATGCTTGGAGCAAACTATTAGTATGCTGAGGGTGTTAGCTGGTGCCAGGAGAGCTTCCTCTGGTGAGGCTGTAAGGGGCTGGAAAAATGGAAGTTTCCCCAGAGGCAAAAGAAAAATAAGACGCAAAGGGGAAGGGGCATCCAAGGCGGGGAGCCTTGCAAGGACAAAATGGCATGGACAAACGAAGCCGAAACCGAGAGTGGGTTTGCCCCAGGTTCACCGGTGGGACTGGCCCAGGCCAGGGTGCCCTGGAAGGCTCCCAGGTTCAGAGGATGAACAGTGGTGGGGAGCAGGAGCATGGTGGGGGGGCGTCTCCAGGGAGAGGAGGCAGACAGCCCACTCCTGAGGCCCAAGTGGAGGGGCCCTTCTGGGGCTGTCATTTGCCCCATGAGCTGAACTTGCCCCACATGGGAGAACAAGCCAGGCACAAGTGCCCGCAGGCACTTTAGGGGGCTCTGTCTGGCCCATGGGGACACGGGAGAGAGCCCTGGCACAGGGCAGCATCTCACCAAGACCAGCATAGGGACAGAGCACAGCAAAGCTGTGGGATCCCCATTCTCAGGGGTATGCAAGCCCCCCCAGATATGTCCCTGAGCAGCCTGCTCTAACTGAGGTGTTGCTCCTAACTTCTGCTTGGAGCAGCGGCACAGCGGAGCCCCCCATCCATCCCATGTCTGTGACAAGGCTGGCTCCCATGGCCAGCAGTGCTCTGCCCCGCTCCAGTGCCTGGCTCAAGCACCCCAAATTTGTGGGTCAGCCTTGGGACCCAGTGGCTGAACATCTGGCTTTGCCAGTGCCAGCAAAGCTGAGGCTGATCAGGAGTTTTGGCATCATGAGGGGCTCAAGGCAGTATCCTTCCTCCTACCTCATTTAAATCCCCACAGCAAACAAAGGGACCAAGGAAATGAAACTCGTGGCAAAAGCAGGCTGAGAGAAGAGGGGAGACATGAGCATGTCCTCGCCAGTATCTCCTCCCTTCCCAGCCCATCCAAAGAGCAGGGAAACCTCTCCCATCCTCTTGTACTTTTCCTTCCCTCCCTCTGCTCCACCCCACCATCCTCACCTTGGCCTTTCTCTATGCTGCAGCCCCAGCAGACAAGGAGGGGGCACCTGGGGGACAGGAGGCTTTTTCCCCCTCTCCTCCATCGCCAGCAGCCACCCTGACCTCCGTCAGTGCTGAGAGCATCTCTTCCCACCCCAGGTCTCTCCTGGCCTGGCAGATGCCACCCACAACACCGTGTCCACCCCACAGTGCAGGGATGAAATCCAGGTCACTTGAGGAGGCGAGCAAACACTGCAGCAGCCTGGCTCTGCTGTGGGGCACAGGAAGACTTTCCAGTGTAACCCCCCCACCACCACCGTTGCAGGACCTCCACTGTGCTCCTCCCCAGTGGCTTTGCTCTGAGAGTCCCCCTGCGGTGACAGTCATCAGAGGCAAGGATGTGCGTAAGCAGCACTGAGCCCAGCACTCCCTGGAAGGATGCTCTTTGTAAAAAACACCCATCACCCTGTCCGTCTTCCTCCCTACCCAAATAAACCATCATGGATCAAAACCCCAGAGCCCTCTGGTGATAGGGTTTCCTTCGGCAGTGGCAGCCAGCTTTGCTTTTATATTTTTCTTAGGGCAGGCTTCTGAGCCAAGCTGACAGCCGGGTGCGCTCGCAGGCGAATGCGAGGCCAATTAAGGCAGACAGGCAGTAGACACATCAGCTTTTATCTTGAGATCCAAGTACCCCATTCATCACCAGCTACTGAAAGGTCTTCGGTTTATCAAATAAAATCACTGTCTCTCTCCCTCTTTTTAAAGCCAGACACATTGACTTGGGTGCTGGCTGTGACCTTATTTAACTAAACATCCTTTCAAGGTCCCCCAGAAGGGGGGAAGGAGCCTTCTGAAGAGGCACCAGCCTCTGTCTGCCACTCCCCGTTCATTAGCGGCAGTGAAGAAAAACCCCTCACGCATCCCTCGGCTGGGCGGGGGGAATACATATTTAATTGGCTTAATCGCCCCCGGCAAGCTGGCCCTCCGCGCGCGGCGTTTCTTTGTGCTCCTTCCCATCCACCGGGACACCCCAGCTGCCCAGGACGTACGGATGGGTGGCTGCTCTGCCAGCAGCTGTCATGCTCTGGCTTTGGGACATGACCCCTTCGGCTGCCCACCATCACCTTTTTGGGATATTTCCTTTCATGCTGCCGCATCCCTTTGCAAATCCCTGGCTCATATGCTGTCTGCCACAACGCTCAGAGTGTTGCTGCTCCCTCCACCCCAGACAAGAAGCCAGAGGTTATTTTCCCTCTGCTGCCTTTTCCAGCAAGCCCCTACATGGGCTCTTCCCTGCCATTCACCAACACATTTTCTCCATCCCTCGCGACTGCCAGTGCCCCCAGTTTAGGAGTCAGGTTTACCTCCCTGCTCCTTCCACCCCAGTAGTGAAAAGGTCTTTGTATGTCAAAAAGACACCCCATACATGCAGCTGGCTGCCGGCAGCCATCTCCCCACCCCATGGAGCAGGGAGAGTGATGTTCTGGCCCGCCGCCATCCTCAGGGAGGCTGATGCCCCCCCAGACCCAGCCTGTCTAGACACAGGCTGAAACAGAGAAAAGCTCCATCTCTCCAGACACAGGAGTGTGCCCCCAGAGCTCGATGAAAAAAAAAAAAAAAAATCCCATTTTTCAACTGCTTGGCACATTCACACACCGAGGGACCCACCAACAATGCGGTGGCCAGTGGAGACTCCGAATCGGCATCTCCCGGTGGGCTGCTGTAAAGGGCACGAACCAGCTGGGGAACCAGGATGGCTCCAGGCAGGGTTGACCACAAGTAGGGCCACCACAGCGCTCACCCAGTTATGTTTCTCCATCCTCCCTTCCTTGGAGGAGACTCACAGCCTCGGCGTCTGTCAGGTTTTTATAAATGCTGTCTCCGTCCGATGCTAATGAAAGCCTCTCAGCCTCTCCCCCTTTTTCTTTTGGTTATTGGATCATGCCCTTAAGAGTTAAATACCAAGCAAAGCAATTTCCTTGCCTACCCTGCATGTTAAAAACCCTTTGCCGAGACAATTTACTATAGGAAAAATAAACCAGGTGGTTTTTGGGGAATACACACTGAGAGCATCTCCTCCCCAGCTAAGCCAATCACACTCACAACTCCAGGGATCTTTACTGAGATAGTCTCGCCTACGATACAGCCTGCTTAGCGCTAAAATATGAATGTCGCCTTTATGGATTGATTATCAAAAGCTCCCTTAGTCTGTGTGGGGCTGCCCTGTTCCTGGGGAGGCCATGGGGGAGAGCAAGCGGGCTGCCAAATGCAAAGGGGAAGCAAAAGGAGAAGCCATCATGGAGGCTTCATTTACCTTTTAAGCATATATGCATAATCATCACTCCCAAATAGCAAGTTTGTGGGGTTTGGTTGTTTTGTTATGTTTGTGTTGTTTGGTTTTTTTTAAATTAGAATCATGTCTGTTCAAAAATCTGGCACAAATGTCCTCGTCTATGTCCTTCCTTCTTCCTTTGTGGATCTAACTTGCCATCTGCAGGAATGAATAGTGCAGCCAGTCCCAAAGAAACCCCAATTCAAGCCCCCAACATTATCAGCCCACTTTAATAAGACAGATTTTTTACAGATGGCCTCCTCCCTACCTGGCAATCAGAAAGCCCTCTGTGGCAAAGCCCTGGCTATTTGCCGCCCAGCCAAAGCAGGCGTGCGATGGCAACGCCGGCACCCCCAGAGGAGTTATTGTTCTTGAAGCTGGTGAGGAATAACCAAACTAGAGGAGGGAAGTCGCGCTTCACCCTCGCACCTCTGTGCCATTGAAAGGAAAAAGCAGCTTTGAAAGAAAAAGGCGGTGTGCGAAGTTTAATCTCCAGCTACAATAGCCCAAGCGAGCTGGATGGCCATTGTGCCTCCGCTGACTTACCTCCTTAGCAGCGACGGGCTCCCTGGAGCTGTGCTCTGCAAAGCATCGGCGCTCAGCGGGGCTGAACGCTCCTCCGCTACCTTGTGAGGAGCAGCGGTCTCGCCTGCAGCCCGGCTCTGGGGGGCTTTCTCTGGCTGCCTGCCTGCCTGCCGGCTGCCTGCCGATGGATCTGCGGTATCTGATGTGTGTATGATGTGCGTCTCGCACACACACGCATCCACACGCCTTCCCCTGACGTCAGGGCCAGGCCAGGGGGAGCGGGCAGGTGGGAGGGATCAGCTTGGTCATTTCTGAGACAGGCTTAAAGGAGCAAGTCTGTACAGGAGGCTGGAGGGGATGAGGGTCGGCCCCAGGGGGCCACATAGCTCTGGCTACACAAAGTGACGTAAATTGGTGGCACGGCCAGACACAACAGGGCAGCCCCATGGGCTGCAGGGACAGCAGGACAGGGAACGAGAGCGGGAAATGGTACCAAATGGTGCCAGGAGGCCAGGTCTGGACCAGGAGCAGTCCTCTGTGACAGGTTAAACCTCTCCCCTGTCACCTCAAATCCCACTGGTGCTGCTGCAGCCCCTCTCCCTGTCTGCCCAAGCCTGCAGCCCCCCAGCACCCACAGGTGCCGCAGTTATTCCCTGGCACAGCAAGGGAACATGGTGGGCACATGCCAAAAATCCACCCCACCATCCTACTCCCCTCTGGGCTCGCAGCCATCACAAACACAGGTGCTTTCTAAAGGTCTCACTTCTAGCAGTGCACTATGCCAACCCCCGACCCCAAAAGATCTTTTCTTTTTTTCCCTTTGCCAGTGAGACCGTGCTCAGAAGAGCCACCTCTGCAGGCAGAGGCAACGTCATAAATCAGCCTGAGACTTTTTCTCTTGGGGCGTAGGGCAATGTGACGAGGACAGGAATCAATGGTTTGCTGCATCCACTGGGGAATAGGGCGAGGAGTAATGGGGTTTAAATTGCAAGTAGTAAGATTGATGCTAGACATTAGGAAACACTTTCTAACAGAACAGACAGTTAATTACTCAAGTAGATTGCCCAGGGAAGCACTGGAGTCTCTATCACTGGAGGTTTTTTAAGACAGGCTGTGTAAGCATCCTGCGGAGGGAATTTAGGTGACATCAACCTCATTTTGGAGCAGAAGGGTAGACCACACCATGCAGGTCTCTGTAATCCTGGAATAAAATTTACAAGAAACCAGAACATCTGTGGAGCATTGTCAGCGCCGCAGGGAGCTGTCATGGGAATCTTGCAACACACTGTGGTTGTGGGCTGGTTCTGGTTTCTTAAACATGACTCTTTCCTTGACTCCTTTCTCTTCTGGGTGGCTGAACACAATGATGCCAGCCGGCCCTGTTCCACCGATGATCCCGGGGCTGCAGGATGGCATATGAGCTGTGTGGGAAGCTGCGAGGCATGGCGCAGAGTCATTGCTCCGCCTGGCCGTATCCATCCATCACGTAGCTGGGTGTTGATCTGTGGCTGTTCCAGGGGCTTTGGCAGAGGGACCGGATGCTCCGGCAGCTCTGGCAAGTAACCATGGTGCAGTAAAAGGCCCTGTGGACAGAAGAGACCCAGCCCATGGCAAGACCACCAGGAAGCACTGAAATCCCAAATGCAGGTGGGTTCTGCCATTGCTCGTCACGCTCTGCTTGTGGCTTTTCAAGCAGTTTTCTGGGACAAAACAGGAGCTCTACTCACCCCCAATGGACACCCCAAGGCTCATCTCCCCAGTCTACCCATTAAAATATTGTGAAAGAATGGGAGGAGAAACCCAGCCAGCTCTCAGTCTCTACTCCAAGTTTCTCCTGATGTGGCCCATCCTCTCCTAAGGGACAGCTCTACACATCCAGCCCAGAAGGCCCCTGAGCTGGAAACAGCTGGATGCCAGAAATGTTCTGGGAATGTGTGATATGGGCACCCCCTCTTCTCCCCCATGTGTTCATTTAACATTTGTACATTGAATATCATAAATTTCTGTACTTCCTTGCCTGATCTGTGGTGCTCCAGGGCTATCTGTGTGCCCAGCTGCATGCATTGAGCAATAAAAACTGAGCAGGGAAGACAAATGTCAGAACCTGACTCTCCCACGTAGTCACTGAAGACTCTTGATGGAAAAGGGGAACTTGAAGTATGTTTGAAGGTTGCTCTGGGCATGCACTGCAGCAGAGAAGGCAGAGAGTCTAAAGCATGCAAAAATGATAAAAGGAGAAAAGGGAAAGCTTTGATCAAACAGAGAGTGGGAGTTGGGGTGCTGGAGATGTCTGCAGAGACAGAAGCAAAGGCAGGAGAATGGAGGACTTTGTACATGAGAAGATACATAATTCCTTTGGAGTCAAAGAAGGGCCAAAACAGTCTAGATGCAGATTACCACTCACCTTCTCCAATGTCACTGAGACAATTCTCCCCAATAGCCATGGGATGTGGGGGCAGAGGAGATCTTAAACAAAATAATTTGGGAGTTCCTTTCATTTTCCTCACATTTTCTGAGCCTTCAGGTAATTTAAAATAGTATTCCCCAGTTTTCCTGTACTGTTGTGAGAATGAGAAATGTCTGGGATTTTCCCTGAGTGACAGAAAGGCCCTTGTGCAATACCTGTATTCCAGCAGCTGAAGCTTCAAAAAAAACAGCAACCAAGAATCATGCTCCCAAATGTTGGAAAAACCCCCAGTACTGCTGAGTGTTGTAGCCAAAACCAGGACACTGGGAGAGACTCTAGAGACTTTACGGTTACATATGAAAAGGTGCGTACAGGCGCTGTGGATTTGTGGATATTCATTGTTTCAGTACTACTGGGACAAAAAAATACCACTCAGCAAAATGAGGCTGTTCATACAATCTCCAACACCAAGATACCGCAGCTGCAGTGTTAAATATAGTGTAACTCTGAGCGCTATCAATAGCTGAGTTAACACCCATGTTTCACAGGGCAAAGTTTGGTTTTGGTTTATATTTTTTATATTGGAGATGGTGTTTCTGAAATACGGAATTCCTCCAGGGGGAAACCTAGGTGGTAACAGAGAAACATTGTCACATGTATGATGGCCCAGGCACATACCAGTTTGGGATCGGAGGGGTTACCTGCAGAGGGTGAGCGGAAATAATTTCCCACAGCCTGTGATGTTACTGGTGGAGGCTGAGAAACTTACCAGTCAGACAGCTCTGGTGGTGTTTGTAGCCTGGTATCTAAGGCAATGAAGCTCACCTGACACTGACATGGCCTGCATTCGCTCCACACATTTCAACTCAGTTTCCCCAAAGTAGTATCAAAGTACCTTCAAGTTTCACCAGAATTCATAGGTGCATAGAGAAGAGGAATCCCATCATCCTTACCGAGGAACAGCCTGCAGCAGTCAGCTTTTGTTGGTGATCATAGAGCTGAAACAGGAGAGAGAGATTCTGCATGTTCCCACCCTAGAAGAGCTTCCTTGGTGCCTGCACTTTACAAGACCCAACTGTAAGACACAAGCCCGTATGAAGCAAGGCCTTGCAGACCCACTGCTCGCACAGCTGGTTTTGGGGGGCTCTGGATCAGGCTGAAGGGAGATGTATCTCCTTTGTACTGGGTGTCCAACAGCCCCTGACAGGGCATGGCTACTGGAAGTATGAAAAATGTTAGCCCAAGGATGGGCTAGAAATGGAAGTGTGATATGACTCTGTCCAAATCCAGTTCTCTCCATCTCCCATGTTCTCCCAGGTATTCAGCCTACTATTCCTCTGAACCTCTGCTCCTATTTAACCTTACAGTTCTTATACAAAATCATAAAATGGTTTGGGTTGGAAAGGACCTTAAAGATCATCAAGTTCCAACCCCCCTGCCATGGGCAGGGACACCTTCCACTAGCCCAGGTTGCTCAAAGCCTCATCCAGCCTGGCCTTGAACACCTCCAGGGATGGGGCATCCATAGCTTCCCTGGGCAACCTGTTCCAGTGCCTCACCACCCTCACAGTGAAAAATTTATTCCTAGGACCTAATCTAAATTACCCTCTTTCAGTTTAAAGAAAAAAAGCACCCACAGTGATCACCTTGCCAATATCAAGGTGATGTGTCTAAATTCTGCCTCCTCCTGTGATATCAAAGCTATTTCTTCCCCTGCCATCACAAGAGGGACAGGGTCAGGAACTATTCTCTCTACTGAAAAAGTAGCTACAGATACCTACAAACCCTGCACTCCAGATAACGGTCAAACCTCACACTGCCAGACCTGTGTGAGGCCAGGACAGAACAGCAAGGGATGTGGCACATGTGCCAGCAAAACTGTGCTGCACCAAGATTAGCGCAGCCGCGTCTGTAGCACAGGAGAAAGGAGCCTTTGTAAGGCTCACTGAAGTAGGACAAGAATAACAAGGAACACTGGGGATTTGGGTTGAGGTGTTCTGATTGAGTGGTGTCTGCTATGCTGGCAGCAGAGCTCCTTGCTGAGACAGGAGATGCTGCTCCAAGAAAAATGCTGCTCTTCTCAGCTGACACAGGAGAACTTGTTCCAGGGCCCCCCATTTAACACAAACATGCCAAACATGTGCAGACCAGCCATGTTTATTTGAAAAAAAAACAACCCACAACCCAACAGATCTTAGTGAAACAGGAGTAATTATGAAGAGATCAGAAACTCCTTGGCTGAGACAGGTATCCTGTTAATGAGGCCTAGCCACAGTACTTCCAGCCTCGTTTTCCCCTTTCCGTTCCAAGACAGCTCAACATTTCATGATTTCTTACCTAAAACACTCATTACCGTTCCCCCGCGCGCTGCTGGGGGGTGTGGGGATGACACACTGAGCCTTTGTATCAAAGCCGTTATGCTGACAGTGCAGTTTTGACTGTCAGCCAGAGATATTTGGTTTTCTTGGTGGATCTTTTTTTAAACACACTTCAAACAACCGCCTTTCATTTTTTCCCAACAAATTTCAGACATTAGCATGCTCCTCCCTTGTTTTCTACCATCCCTCACGCTGCTTACCTCGCTGCAGAATTCACCATGGCCTGCAGAATCATACTGTGATTTTTTTTTAATTAACTCAACAAAAAATTATTCCAGTTCTACCTGATACCAATTTGTACCTGACAATAATGTTGACCCAAACACTGGGCAGTTGCCCCTGTGAAGAACACCTTCCAGGTGCAAGGAGGCTATAAACCCACCCAGCTTTGCTGTGTAGGAAGGCAAACAACTCAAGCATTGGCTCTTAGAGACACAGGCTTTGATCTCTGCTGTCCTGATGGGATTGAAGCTTATAAAAACAATAAATGAAATTACAGTAACTGCAGTTGTAGGCTGCTTCAGGTGAAACTACAGTTGCAACACACCAACCACCACCTAGGGTAGGGGGCTGGTACAGAACACCCCCACCCAGAGCACCCAGTTGCTGGGGGCCTCTCCACGTTTATATCGACCAAAACCACCCACCACGGCAACCAGCCCCGGCCCCACGCCCGGAACTGCAGAGAATAGGCTGGAGCCCCGCCCCGCACTGAGGAAGAACAAAATGGCCGCCGCGGCGAGAGGCGTTTCGTTCCACCCAACCCTGCCCGACAAGGCTCCGCCCCCCGCTTCAATCAGGGTGAGAACCCGCCCCTCAAGGGCGATTGGCTGAGAGGCCGGAAGTGCCCTGAAGCCGAGGAGCGCGCGGTGGGGCTTCGCGTGAGGCAGGTGGGTGAGGGGGTGGCTGTGGCCTCGCCGGGCCGGGTCGGCTCCCAAGCCTGCCGGCCCCACCGAGCTCCCGGCTGCCCACCAAATCCCACCTCTGCTCTGCCCCGCCCCCCAACAACGGCGGCTGTCTGGCTGCCCACACCC
Source organism: Syrrhaptes paradoxus (assembly GCA_013400615.1). Classification (NCBI taxonomy): domain Eukaryota; kingdom Metazoa; phylum Chordata; class Aves; order Pterocliformes; family Pteroclidae; genus Syrrhaptes; species Syrrhaptes paradoxus. Next base: position 11,454 of record VZTO01013155.1, on the reverse strand, counting down.
AACGGCGGTTACCTGGCCGCCTTCCGCCCTCCCCCAGCGGCCGTTGCGCGGCCGCCTTTAAGCCCCCCCCCACCCCCCAGACACCTCCTCTCCAGTCGGGGTGCTGCCCGACTAGGCTCCGTGCAAGATGTTGGGGTGGCTTCCCAGGGCCCCCCCCCGGATGGGTTGCTGGGGGGTCTTAGTTGCCCCCGCAGCGCTCCAGCTCCTGAGGCTGTTGGTGTCTTCTCTCTCTCCCCAGAGGTGCTCTCCGCCACAATGTTTGTCCTGGTAGAGATGACTGACACAGTAAGAATTCCTCCCTGGCAGTTTGAAAGGAAACTGAATGAATCCATTGCTGAAGAGCTAAACAAGAAATTGGCCAATAAGGTAAAGTGTGGGTCATGTAGAGGTTGATGCAGGTGTCATAACATCCCTGAGTGTTTCGTCCTTTTATTTGTTCCTAATGAGATGTGTGAGTGCAGTATCAGAATAGTTCAGATGCAAAGGCCAACTCCAGCGACTGAAATGTCAGACACTGTAAACATAGAGACAGCAGTGTTATCATCTCAAAGAGGACTTTTTTTCTAGTGGCTAATGCTGTAATGGGAAGATACTGAGCTGCCAGGTGGGACAGAGAAGCATGGAAGAGAAGTGAGAGTACGTGGTGGTTTGTGTGTAGAGTAGCAATCTGAAACATAGTCTGAAAAACAGATGCAAACTGATCTATCCAGTGGGGGAATTTTAAAAAAGATAATGTAAATGTAGGGCAGTAATACTGGAAGAGAAAGTGAGATGTTACTAGCTGACTTGGTCTGTGCTTAGTACTTGAAATGTAGTGTGGCAGTGAGAAGTTGGTCTTTGGTGCAGGATATAAAAAAGTGTTATGTTGTAGACTAGGAGGTCACTGTTTCCCTGTGCAGCACCTGGGACTGTGATTGGCATACGGCTTTCAGTGTGACGCAGGTGCAAAACTCAAAATGCAGCTTGTGAACAGAGCTCAAAAAATTAACCTGAAGTGGTTGAGGGTTGTGAACAGCAGATTTTACAGACCAGTTATAAAAAGCAAATTTCCTCATCCACTGGTGACTAGCAGTTGCCTCAAATTTTGTAGGCTGTGAGGCTATCTCAGAAGTGGCAGAGAAACCAAGAGTTCTCCTCTTCTCTGCCCAGAGCTAATATAATTTAAGACAAAGGCAAGCCTAGAGCCTACTGAAAGTATAACTCTAGCAAAAAGTTTGTTTAGCCTTGGGACAAGTTGCGGGGCTGGTGAATGTCTGTGTGCAACTGTTTACTATCTCAGCAGGTCAAGTTCTCTCACCAATGACAGTTACCCCAAGGGTTTCTGTAGCAGTGCTCTTTCCAGTGCCAGTGAGAACACATGCTCCTGTAACACTCGAGAAGTTAGGGGTTCCCTTACCATGCAGTGTGGTTAGGGCTGCAGCTGTTGGAAGGAGTGTACCAAAACAGCCTCCCTCCCATCTTGCCACCATTCTGTTGCCTTCTTTTGAAGAGGTGTGCACAGTGTATAAATGCAATGGTTTACTTGATTTAACCTGGTGGGTTGCTTGATTTATTGTTTTTTAATTATTTTTTTTCTTTGAGCAGGTTGTATACAATGTTGGCCTCTGCATCTGTCTGTATGATATCACAAAGCTGGAAGATTCATACATATTCCCTGGAGATGGTGCATCACATACCAAAGGTATATTCTTGTCCTCAGTTATATAGTTTTGCAGAAGGTTAGCGATCTGGAAATCCAAACTGAGTTCAATTGTTAGGGAAAGTAAAGTTAAAGGAAGGTTAAATGACTTACTGAAGTTCATAGCCTTAACTTTGTTCTTGTTAGGAGGGCAAGAGGAACATGGCAAAAATGTTTCCTTTGCATTTTTTGAGTACAAATGCAGCTTTAACTGGCCAGTCCTGTTTGCCTTCTCCAGCAGTCCGTCTCTGTTCTGCAATTACAGCCATAAGTGTGGGATAAGGAAGGGGTTAATTTAACCTAAAATTATTGGAAATCTGCACATAGAAAATAAGTTGTGTTAATTGTTCTGCATTTGTCTAGTATTTTTTCTTTTTGAAGCTTATTTTCCCTAGCTAAAATGTTTAAACATGTTTCTAAATATAACATTCGCACAGCATTTGATGCTGTTTTCCTAGCTGGAAGTTTTGCTGCATTTTTGTTAGCGATTTAGACAGATCTGGTTCAGCATACATTTCTAGTGACTTCTTTTTTTTTTAGTTAAGAAATTACTAATTTTTTTACTTTAATTTTTGGCAAATCAGAGTGAAAACTGGAAGTAAATGTGTAAAAGCAAATTTCATATATTTTTTTTAAGTTAAAATAAGTTTATTTAAACTGGAAAGATGCATTTTTCTGATTTCAGTTTTCAATGTGGAAGCATAGCTTGACCAAATGAAATGTTTCCTTTTAGAAGGGAACTGGATGTGGCTTCCCTTGTCTAAATTTTAACTCCAATAGAACTCGCTCTCTGCAAATAAAAGCTTCTCTAATACCGAAGGAGGATGGCAAGCTTTCCTGCTTGCTTTAATCTCCGTTCAGCTTCTTAACTTTGAATTACTCCTTGAACTCAAACAAGGGAATATATTCTCTCTGAGCTCAGAAAGAAGTCTCCTACTTTCAGAATCTGGGGTAGCACTTTAATAAATCCTGCTGTGTCTGGTAATAACTCTTTTTCTGATATACTGCCTGATTTCATGTAAATGAGGAGAACTGAATATGGACAGCTAAAGTGATGTTAAATTGCTCATAAGCATTGTATGGCCAAGATTGTCTTAGTATAGCATACTTGTAATTATAAATGCAAAATGTTTTGTTAGAAACATTTTATTTCACCTGGATGAAAAATCCAGTTATATTAGAGAATCTCATTTACTCTGATAGTATCTGATACCAAGTTTTTCATTTAAAGAAAATACAGCATTGCTGACAAAAGGAACAGAAATATTACAAGAAAGTATAATTTCAGCTGATACTCTTGGCCTTGAAGCGTTGTGTAGGAATGTTCACATTGTAACTTAAGCGGAGGCCCTGCTCCATGTTCATCATCTTATAGTTTTATTCTGTGAACTTAAATTCTTGCAAGATTGGAGAGAACAGGACAGTGCTGATCAACCGCTGTCAGAATTAGTAGCAAATGCTTAGGAGTCAGAAGTCTTATTCCCATTTTTCTATTTAATCAGTGCCTGTAAGGAAATTGTAAAAGAAACTGGGTAAGCATTTTAGAGGAGGGCATGTAGGATGTGTGATTTTGTTTTAATGGCTGCCACCCTGTGGAAGGAATATAGGTCACTAACATGGACATAACATTAATGATCTGCTTTCTTTTAAGTGCATTTCCGCTACGTGGTCTTCCATCCCTTCCTGGATGAGATTCTGATCGGACAGATTAAAAGCTGCAGTCAGGATGGCGTTCACGGTAAACCACAACTTCTAATGCTGGGGACACATGAGCTGCAGAGCTCTTGGGTCTTTTGAGATACTGTGATTTCAGGTGGTGCAGTGCTGTCTGTAGGCTGGTAAAAGACTATTACTGTCCTCTAGCACTGCTCTGACCTGAGGGTGGTTGGTAGTTTGAGCCTGGCAGCTTCCCCTGCCCTGGATGGTTTCATCTGCACTCCTCTTTCCTTTTGCCATTCATGTGCATGCCCAAGAACAGGCAAGCCCATCTGGAGCATAGACTGGATTAATTTTCTCACTTCAGTTAACATAACTTGTTTTTTTAAAGTCGTAGTATCAGCTCGTGTTGGTCTGATACCTCTTCCCTATAGTTCTGTGCAAATTCGTGATCATTTCCTGCACCTGAAAATATGTCAGGGAAACGTCTTTGTGAGCACAAAGTGCTGTCAGATTCGTGCAATGCATAAGTGATGAGTTGCCTTTCTTTCTTGTAGGAGTCTTCATACAAGTGAGCTCCTCTGCTCTGTTGTTAAGTTAGGACAATAAGATTATCTTGGCTGCATTTGTTGCTGAATTTGGACGTATCCACTCTCTGCTACATCATGAAATCTCAAGGGGGAGGTGGGGGCTGTTCTAACTTTATATTGGTCTTTATTTAACGTGTTACATCTGTGATTTCTAAGCTCTTTTCTGTCACAGACCTCTATAGCATCTGACTCATTTCTTGGACTGCTTTCATTTCCAGTCCTGCTACAAACAGTCTTTTCCTTTCCCAGCGGGCATGAAGACTGAGCCCTCTGTTGCTGTACGTACTTTCAGCTGGGTGGTTGCTTTGCTGCCAGCTGAAATTGAGCATTGTGGCTTAAAGAATAATTCCTGCGTGATCTCAGATATCCTTCCTGAAAGAGAAAACGAGTGTAGAAATGCATTTTAGGAATTGCTGTGGTATGTCATTTGCAAAGAATCATTTCAGTCTTAATCAAGTTATTTTCTCCGCAGTTTCTATTGGATTCTTTGATGATATTGTCATCCCACCAGAATCCCTGCAGCAGCCAGCTAAGTTGTATCCTTTGATCACCTTTGATAACTTCGCTACTTCATTTCAAAAGATTGTGCAGTGCTGGCCCAACAGGCATTCACTACTGCAACAATGAAGGTGCTCAGTGGCAGAAGCTAAGCCGTTGTGTTGGGCACGTCCCGCAGACTGTTATCACAGCTAGACAGGCCTCACGCTTATTGGGTTTTGCAGGATCATTGTGCTCGCTGATAGAAATGAATGGCAACATCCCCCAAACAACCGCATTGTAATCCCTGCCTCGAGTCTTGGCTGCTGCTGAAGACAGACTGCAGGTTTTGTCACATATCGCTGTCTAGATATATGGTGTGTTTAATTTACGTACTTGTGGTAGGCAAGGTCTTCTTGGGTTTGAGGGGCTTTGCTTGCTTGGGGTCCTTTTGTGTTGTGGGGTTTTTTTGAGCGTGGGGGTAACCGCAACTCTGCCCAGCAGCGTACACCTCGAGGCAGGAAAATCAGAAACAAGACAGGGGTCCTGGGCTGCACAGATGATGACCTAGGACAGTGTGTTGTGGTTTGAGAAATAATTGTGAAAAGGATTTGAATTGAGTCTGTTCCTAAAACTGTCAGAAAAGCGATCTGTTGGGTGGAATGCTGATTGTTTCCATCCTTAACCTTTGGTGTGGCCAGTGATGAAGCAGAGCAGGTGTGGGTGTGGGAATATGAGACAGAAGAAGGGGCCCATGACCTGTACATGGACATTGGGGAGGAGATCCGCTTCCGAATCGTGGATGAAACGTTTGTCGATACATCACCAACAGGTCCGAGCTCTGCAGAGGCTTCCACTTCAAATGCCACAGAAGAAGTTCAGAAGAAAGAGGCACCCTACACTCTTGTGGTAACTATCTGCATGATTCATACAGCTTTGTGAACACCGTGGTTTATTCTCTGTCTAAACTAGCATCCCTTTCCCAGGGAACCGATTGCTTTAAGCTGACTGTGAAGCAGAGAGAGTCACAAAATTAAAGGAGTGAAAAAGGGGAGAAACAAGATTGTTCTTGTGGCTGTGCTGTGTTTGCTGCATGTTTTCATTGGAACACTTTGTGGTGGTTGGTAGAGTTCCCCTGGGAGGCTGATTTAAAGCAGACTGTGGATGCAGGATCTGCAGGTAAAATGAGTGTACAAGGAGCACAGAGCCCGGAGAACCACACCAAGGTTTACACAGCAGCTCAACAGTCTTTCCCATGCAGCGTTTTGGCGTGAGACCCACCGGAGTACAGTGCAAGAGAAAGATGGATCTAAACCAATGGAAGCTGTGCTCTCTCATAGCTGGAGTGTGTTGTGACAGTCGAGGGGGAATGGGCAAGTGCTTGATTTTCAAGTATTGTATGTTTGGTGTAGTGCTGACAAGGTTTAAAAGGGTCTGGGGAAGTGCTGGGCAGCCTCGGGTAGGAAGAAAAGTGAATACCTCATCAGTAACTCAGGGGAGAGATTTTATATCTTTATGCATTTACTCCTGTGTTCTCTATGCAGTTTACAGTTGCATACTCTCTTCTCTCTGTGAACAGGGATCAATCAGTGAGCCAGGCCTGGGCCTCCTGTCGTGGTGGACAAACAGTTAGCTGCAATTGGAGCCTGCTCTGCAGAACGTCTTTCTGATGGATTTTTGGAGGATTGTGGGATCCCGCTGGTGCTCATTGCTCCTCTGAAGCTGAATGAGAAATTAGACTTGCCATTCTCTGTTTCCCCTTCAGCTTCCAACCTGCCAGATTGAGACAGCCGCTTTCAAGAAATGTCTTCAGTGATCTGTACAAGTGAATTTACAGGCACAAAAAGCCTTGAGTCCAGCAGCAACAAACTCAGCTGGAGCTTTGGTCTCCTGCCCTGGAGGAAAAAGCAGGGAGGTCTTTACTGCCCTGAATTAAGAAGGGAGTTGACTGCAGTGAGTGAAAGCAGGAGAGAATGTCTGTCAAAATGTATTGCTTCCTTGGGCTGAGAGCTTGATCTCAGAGGGTAGAAACCTGCACTTCTTTTGACAGGAAACAGAGAAGGAACAGCAAAAGACTAGTTAATAGTGGTGTGGTACTCTGGAGACTGCTACTGCTGGGAGGTGGTGGTAATGTTCTGCTAAGAATGGGCACTTAACCCATGGCTGAAGTAATCCAAAAAGAACTGGAATGACAGTGGTTTACCCAAAAGTAGCTTAGGCTCTGAAGATTACCACTGTGGAAGGCTACAGGCTGCTTATTGTGCTGAATGGAAATACTTTATTGGGTGGGCTGTATTTATGCAGAACGAGCCAAACTTTGCAGGAGTTTGGATGAAAATAGATAATTATGAACTGAAACAGGCCAAGGCTGCTTTGAGCAAGTTAAATACTTGTTTGTGGGGGGTGTGTTAATACCAGAAACAGAATAAATAGTAAAAACCCCACAGCCTGCCTTCCTGTACAATTTGTGGGGAAACTATAAGCTTCCTGCCTAGCAGGAAGAAAAAAGCTGCCTCCTGCAGTTTAGCTACTTGGATTTCAAGGCAGACAGTGTTAAGACCAACACTTTGCTCTGCTCTAGCTGCCAAACAATTGCCATCACCCTCCCTGACAGCACTGAAAGGAAAGGGGGGAACAAAACAGTGAGTAAAATCTATGCAGGGCCCAGTGCCAAGAGAGCGATGTTGCACATAATTACAAAGCCAGCCCCAGTTGGCAGGAAGGGGCTATAATTCCCTGGGATAGTGGGTCTGCTCAACCTCCAACTGTGAAAACAAAGCCTGAGTCACCAGTGCCTTCCCTGCAGCGTTGTTAGAACCCCTTAATTCTGAACTGTTATTCCTGCTGCATTGCCCTAATTAAAAGGGAGCCTAGAATTCTTTAGGTTCACATAGTAACTGAGATCCATCTGCTCAGACAGTAAGCTTACTGAAAGCTGTCTATAGAGCTGCAGTGCTCTGACATGCAATCATCTAGCCATGGTGGAAACAAACTGCAGAAAATGCCCAGGTGTTTGTAGAGGTAGAAATCTGGGTAAAGCAAGAGCCTCAACAGCCAGAGAAGCTTCCCTGCAGGCTATTCTGGAGTAGTGCTGGGGAGGAGGGGAAGAAAACAACACAGGTGCCTCCTGTTTCACAGGGCCAGAACTCCCAGAGGGTAGCAAGGGAATAGCTACATGGCTTTGTGTGCTGTTGGAATGAGATACTCCTTAACATCAGTCTCCTGTTGTGGAAAAAGGAGGTTGTGCTTGGGGAAACTGGTTTACTGGACAATGCTGGGAAAGCATATAATTCACTTGCTCCTTGCAAGTTTGTCATTGCTGCAGTAGTGGCACTGTTGCACTGGCCAAGAACGTAGCTGGGAAGGCAGTAACAGTCATAAGTGTAGCCAGCAGAAGGTTAATGTCAAGGGATAAACAGTACAAGGGAGCTGTGAGGGCTTTTTTACCAGGTGGGTTTTTTGTTCGGTAGTTTTTTCCATATAGCAATAACTTACAGAATAGCAAGTGGACAGGTACCATCCCCTATCTCCAAGTTCTTTCCCACCCTTCCAGCAGTCAGATGGGAAGCAGGCACTGCAGAGCAGGATTATGAATACAGTAACACATGGCAGAAGAGATGGTCACATTCTTTATTTTCATTTTAAATCTTTAGCCATCAGTAAAGTGAATGGACAGAAAACAACCAACTGAGCAGAAAAACCCACCTTAGCCGGTCATTTCCAAATATAAATAACTGTGGGACAACCAAAATTGAGCCAAAATAGAAAAAGGGAGCTGGGGAATTTAAAAGACAAAAGTAAGCCTAGCTGCACTCCCTTTTCATAGTGTCAGTGAAGAGGAAGTACCATAACAAAAAGGAAGCTATGGTTACATTTGATCAGACATTTATTCCAACAGTAGGCATGGAATTGCACTTTGATGAAAATGCCAAAGCTGAATCGAGTCCAGTGCACGGGGGGCATTGTGCGCACTTAGCTTGATTTCTGCTGCAGCTCCTTCATTCTGTTCAGGGCACTGCCAGCTTGAAACCACTCTATCTGTGACTCGTTGAAGGTGTGGTTCAGCATAATTGTTTCTTGGCTCCCATTGGGATGCTTGATGATGCATTTCAGAGGCTAAAAGGAAGAAGACAGTTTTTATTTCCCCCCTTCTCTTTCAAGGGAGCAAGTTAACCAAAGCTTCTCACAGGAAGATTTCTACGTGCTTTTAAAGGGTTGAAAATGTAATATTATAGCCTCAGGGCAGGAATCTTAACACAGAAGTGTGGATGCAGTTCCTTCTAAGGGAGCACTCATGCTTAAGGCAATGTGTCCAGAAATTCAGAATGTTGTACAAGGGTTTCTTGTAACCGTTCAGACTAACGTGAGCCGATTCTGACGCACTAGCACCCCAGACCACTGGCATGAAGTGTCTCATCTGGCTGGCAGACTGTGCTGCCCCTGGGTGCCTGTGCTGCTTCAGGCCCCCAGCACACAGCTCAACACTGTTCCTGGTCAATGCCATATCCCTGCGCCCGAGTGCCACGACAAGACACCCAGTTACCTTTCCAGGTGCGAAGTCCTTCAGCCCCACAATGCTTAGTTTGTCCACAGGATGAATCTTGTTGTAGTCCGCTGGATCAGCGAAAGTTAGAGGCAGTAGACCTTGTTTCTTCAGATTGGTTTCTGCAGAGAACAAACCACAAAGCATGCTTGTCATAACACACTGCAGGGGATCAGGATTGCCTTCTGGCTGCCTAGTGCTTCTCACAGTAGTATTCCAGCAACATATCTTAGTAGCAAAACCAGCATATCCACTGTTTGTGGCATATGTACCTAGATAACGTAACAGGATTCCTGACAAGAGCGACTATTCGATCTGTCAGCAGATGGGGTTCATGCCCAGAGGTGTTGAGCCCTGGGGTAAGGTAAACACCACTTCCAGCCAAACATCCTGTTTACACACATTACAGGGGAAGTGTAACTCACCGTGGATCCTGGCAAAGCTCTTGGTGATGATGACCCTGCCCCCCAAGTGACGTGGCTCCAATGCTGCATGCTCCCGGCTCGATCCCTCACCGTAGTTTTCATCCCCAATAACTGCCCATTTGACACCCATTTTCTGTGACAAACATATTTACATTTCTGCAATCACTCAAGTAAGGAGTTAACAATAAATATCCACCCACATCTAATTGAATCTAATTTCAATGCTACGCTACTGACATTGCTGTGCTATGACACCTTCTCCCAGAACGCTCTCTTTGGTTCTGAGGAAGGACAGAAATAAAGGAATTAAGTACTTTACAGCAGTTAGGTATTGCCATCCTTCGCTAAGGAGGGCTGAGGAGGATTTCCCTTGGAATCCAGAGCAAATCCTTCCTGCCAGCTTCCCTTCCTGGGCCAGAGCAGCGTTCATGATCCCTGCTCTACTTCTGGAAGCAATACAGAAAATTTTAACTTTGGTCTACTGGCAGAACCAATCTGAGACCACTGCCAAGCTGGTCCAGAGGGTAAAAGGACATTTCTTGAGATTCTAAGAATGAAGAGGACAAGATTAGAATTTATTTAAACATTGCACTAGTTACAAATGAAACACACCAGGAGGCAAGATTTAGTTGCAGTTTGATGCCTTGTAAGGTGTGAAGTGCCCCTTTTGTCTATGATTTCTGGGTCTCAAGATCCTCCTCCCTCTTCCCCATAGCACACAGGAACAAAATCTCCTACGGGAACTGCAATCATCAGAGCAAATCCCAAGAAAAAGCCTCAACCCTGAGTGAATTCACAGTTGCTGTTACTTGAGAGCAGGAGACTGAGATCCTCAGTCCTGGCACAGGCTGCCCACAGTGTAAACATCCTCTTAAAATAGATGTATCAGGGGAAAGTCTCACCTTGTAGTAACGGGCTGTGTCTGGGACTGGGCCAAACTCCTGGGTTAATGCATTCCTCACAGAGTTGGCTTTGCCATTTTCAATGTTGATGGCACCGATGAGCAGGTTGTTGGAGATGTTGTCCAGATGGCCACGGAATTTGAGCCATGGTCCAGCTGCAGAAATATGGTCAGTGGTGCATTTCCCTTTTACCTAAAGGGTAGCAAAAGAAAATAATGTCTCAGGATAGACTGGCAACCCTTCCTCAACACTTTTTATTGTGAAGGATCCTCACATATCTTTTTAAAGGCACAAACCCAAGACAACTGCATCTGTTACAGAATCAAGGCACTCTGAGGCAGAACACAGTGGTCATTCTGCGTGTTTTGGGTAAGAAGAACATCCCTATCCCAAAGGGTACATTACAAAAATGAGCTTAGCCATGACGCCTCCTGCCATGTCCTCACTTCCTTCAGCAGCAGGTTCTTCAGGTACAAAAAGCAATTAAGCCCTTCCTGCTACAGCTCAGCCTCCCTGCTGGGGGAGTTCAGCAAGATGCCAAGTGTTTCCCCAGGTTTCCAATCTGCACATAAGCCTTCTCAGCTTATAAGAACAAATTCCCAACCAGAGACAATGGCCGTCCAACTGGTAAGTCCCAAAGGGCTTGCAAAGGAATGGCCTGTGTCAAAAACTCAAACACAGTTCAGTATGGCCCTTGGGAATACCTGCAACTGTCTGCCACTGGGAATCAGCAGGGTTCCTGAAGGTCAATTCCTAAGGCACTGCATTTCAAAACCCATCACTGTATTAACTGAATTTTTCATCCCGTTAACTCACCACAGGCAGTGAGGAGAAACCCGTGTTATCACGAAGAGACTGAAATGCAACATTTAACTATTGTGAAGTAATTTATCTGTCTAAAAATGGGAAGAGAACCCACATACTGATGGATGTGAAATCCCTAACTACCTCATTTCAGACAAAATGCATCTTAGAACAGTCAGGTATTAGAGACGCTATTTAAAGAACCCATCCACCTTTCCGCTGTAGGTTATAACTGGGACAAATTCTACAGACTGCATGGTATGGGTAGGATCATATTACATGGTATAACAAGCTTCATTTTTGATGGTATTAGCTAACCAGTAGCCCAAAGGGGAAAAGTCTCTTAGTTATAATAGAAAGGCTCGGGTAGTGGGACGCT
>VZTO01013154.1:47215-61355 GCA_013400615.1 Syrrhaptes paradoxus | reverse complement strand
TCTGTGATTCTGTGATGCTCTCATTAGTACTACCTGCAAATTAGAGTCCTCATCCAAATCCAGAAAAAACGAAAATCAAAATCTTTCTGTAATGAATGTTGTGAATTTTATGTTCTTCTTTATAGAAATTCTCACCTCCTCACACTCATAAAAAATAAACCCAGAGATTATCTCCCAAATAAATAAACACATAGGTAAATTACTAGCAAGTTAAAAAAAAACAGAAAGCATTTCATCATATGTACTTTGTAACATACACTCAAAGGCACACAAAGAACAGCATGAACTCTCATTAACCAACAGACAATATGAATCTTGGTAAAAAGGAAAAGTCAGACATTTTCAAACATCCTATTACAGGTTCTCCTCCCCCTCTACTCTGCCCTGGTGAGACCACATCTGGAATATTGTGTCCAGTTCTGGGCCCCTCAGTTCAAGAAGGACAGGGAACTGCGGGAGAGAGTCCAGCGCAGAGCCACAAAGATGATTAAGGGAATGGAGCATCTCCCTTATGAGGAAAGGCTGAGGGAGCTGGGTCTCTTCAGCTTGGAAAAGGGGAGACTGAGGGGTGACCTAATTAATGTTTATAAATATGTGAAGGGTGAGTGTCAGGAGGATGGAGCCAGGCTCTTCTCTGTGACATCCAGTGATAGGACAAGGGGCAATGGGTTCAAGCTGGAACATAGGAGGTTCCACTTGAATATGAGAAAAAACTTCTTTACAGTGAGGGTGACAGAGCACTGGAACAGGCTGCCCAGAGAGGTTGTGGAGTCTCCTTCTCTGGAGACATTCAAAGCCCGCCTGGATGCGTTCCTGTGCGATCTGATCTAGGTGCTCCTGCTCCGGCAGGGGGATTGGACTAGATGATCTTTCGAGGTCCCTTCCAATCCCTAACATTCTGTGATTCTGTGTAATTTTTAATCTATCTTCATTAGATTTCTCTTTAGCACAAGCACAGCTTATTATTATTTAAGCACCTGTGGTATTTTCATTAAAAGTTTGAAATATGTTTTTACAGCATATTTGTAAGTTAGAAAATATCAAAATACCCTTCTGAGGAGACTTTTTTCATAAATTTTAAGTGATCACTATTTCTAAATTAATCTATTTTAGCAAATAAATAAAGAAGTATCCCGATGTAGGTATAAGTTAACAAGATTTACAAGAATCCAATTTACTAGGGATAATTTGTGTAACAACATTTGTGTAACAAACAGTTTACATCAGCAAGCAGAGTTCTGTTCTACAGCTTTTGAAAACACCGTCATGGACTTTACATTTTCCATGTTAATTTTTTAGCTCTAATTTTTGTCAATGATTCCTTTCTGTCACACATAGGTTAAAAACAAGTAAAAACCCAAAACAAGGTCACTCTAAGTTTAGTAACTTGCCTATTAATGGTTAATAACATTCTCAACTATAGAATGCAAACACAGAAAATGAGACAAATTTACATCGTTCGATTCATGTGTCAGCTGCTAGAACGAAAAGACGTTTTAGCAGTCCTACCATCTCTACGCATTACACTTACAAAAAATGCTCTTGGTGAGTGGGCAAGGCCACGCTAGCACACTACAGAGCCCAAAACCACACTACCTCACAAAAGTAAGCAAGGCTTTAGAGCAAAAGCTAACTCCCCAAACCCATTAAAACTTCCACCAACAGGCTATTGAATTATTTAGCTCCAATTCCAAGCCTGACAATTTTAAATATTTAGCAAAAAGGCAGTATGATCATTTAGTTTGTCCAAGGCACAGAAAACAAGGAAGATTTCATTGCCTAGCAGGTAAGGTAGAAGAAAACCAACAATGGTCTGAACATACCAGCATACCAGAAGGCAACACTAACATGCAATACACAGCATTGACAAGTTAGAGACAGGACTATCTTGGCAGATGTTAAGAAAAGACAATTAAAGGCTTCAAAAGTTACAATTCAAAAGTTAAAATTAAAGACTGTATGTGGGGAAAAACAAGGAAAGATTTATTTCAGAAAGTTTGATCTTGCAAATTCTTGCCAAATCTTTATCACTGTTGCAACATTTCCCACCCTGACTGGAGAAGCAAAGTAATCTGTTTGAGTGAGCTGCTGAGTGAAAGAGTCTAGAACCTGCTTCCTCAAAGTTACACAACGAAAAGTCAGTAAAAACAGTAAAAGTTTTCAAGATCAACTCAGTGTGGAGCTACTCAAGGCCAATTGCACAAGGAGTTCCTCAGTTATGATGCTGAGAAGCTTCACAATCTGAAAGCTTTCCTTTGTTGAGTTTATAGCTCTCATGAAAATTTGTATTCCTGGCTTTCCAAAAATTGTGGTCCTACACAGAATGCTGACTAGTTAAGTCAAGTTTGTACCTTTATTAAATTCTTTCTTGCACACTAGATGCAAAAAGCTAGTCTTGAGGTTTGTTTTAATGGCTCTTGAACCTCAACACAGCCAAGCATTATCAGCTTTGGCATTAGATGGCACTTGGATTTTGGTGTTCTCCAACTTAAAGCCATTGATGTTTGAAGGCTCAATAAATTTATTTTATAGAACAAATTGTAATTCTAGCATTATAATCAGGATTGGCTTATTCTGACCCTCTAGTTAATTAATGATGGGCAAGGCAGAAATTAACTAAACCCACAATAATTAAAATTACAAGTCCATCACAGAACCAGTGCTATATACAGCTGAGTTAGCCTTTCAACACTAAACTTCTGAATTGGCTCCATAAAGTGGCAGGCACAATAAACAAGCATAATCCCCACCATCAGTTTTCCTAAAACCTTTCTGTCAAACAGCCTTGCCGAAGCTTTCTATGGAAGCGAGTCTGACCTCTACACCTTTAACGGCCAGTATGTAGCCTAAAAAATAAGCTAGTGTTCAGCCTTAGAATAAAGGACAACATCTCTTCAAGTGTCTTAAAAACATTATGTAAAATAAGAAGGTGCAATTTCTTCCTGCAAATATGCAGAATAATGACAACATAAATAGACTTTTGCTGAACCATCACTAAACAATGCTGCCAGATTGAGCTGTACATTTGCAAAACAGACCAGCACTGGACTCCAAAAAGAAGACCCCCATCTCTGGCTCAGATGATGTACTAAGTTTCATCTCACAAGAGTGAAAGGAGCGAGGAAGGAAGAACTCATGTTTTAAACTAAGAAACCAAATACAGGAGAAGAAAACTTTCTGAAATCCAGAGCTATTGTCACATAAATTAAACCCCAGTATTTATACATAGGAGCACTTAAAGTTATGAAAAACTTACAACTTCACGATGACATGGTTCACCCTTGGTTCCCAACAGGAAGTCAATGGCCCAAACAGATTTTAAATGTTTACCTCCATTCCCTCATATTAAGACTCGAGTTCTCACCTACTGGAACAGGTTGCCCAGGGAAGTTGTGAATGCCCCATCCCTGGAGGTGTTCAAGGCCAGGCTGGATGAGGCTTTGAGCAACCTGGTCTAGTGCAGGGTATCCCTGCCCATGGCAGGGGGGTTGGTACTTGATGATCCTTAAGGTCCTTTCCAACCCTAACCATTCCATGATTCTATATTCATAGTACTTCTAATTAGGATCTTATTTAAAACACAAACAGAAAACACACTAAGCTTTGTCCAGTAGATTTTCAAAGTGACAGGCACTGAGCTTGCCACTCCCTGGACAGCTGCTGGCCAGCCAAAGAATCCGGCACGTGTGGTGGTGCTTCCCCACTAACACCAAAGTGCTGGTTGCTCCACAGACCACCTCTTCACAGGTTTCACTTCATTCCAACTTATTTATTTTTAACCACAACCTCTATACAAAGCTGGCCTTGCCACACAAGAGGTTTTGTTCAGGTAACAGGAAACACAGGTAATGGTGGCCAAAAAAAGGCATCCAGCAACATCCAACTGTCCAGTGGCACAAGCCAAGTACCCATGTCACAGCTTCCCTTTATATACATTTAATCAGCTCTTTGTAGACTGTACAATACATTTTTCTGTTTTGATTCCCTTTTATCCTGTGCCTAGCATGCTTCTGAATTATTTGCATTACCCATCTCCTCAGCACGCATTCAGGTGCCAGTGAGTAAAAGTATCTCTATTTAGTTCATAGTAAATGCATTTAAATACCTTATCTAGACATTTCCTGTATTTCTGCATATTCTCATCATACAATACTATAGTCATATTGTACAGACCTTTGTTAATTGGATTTCAGTTACAACAGTCCGCCTCAAGTACTCCATCACTTTGAACCCTGCTCTACTTCATATTTTTCAGGCTTGGACAGTCTATCTTTTTCCCTATGTAATAAGCTCACATTTTCACCAGCACTAATTTCCCTGTAGGAATAAGTACCACAGAATAACCATGTAACTTCTAAATGTCGGTCAACCACCTCCATAAAAATCAAACCTACACCTCCCAAGTTGCAGATATGTTTGTAATTAAAGGTTGCTGAAGCCTAGTCCGCATCATACCTTTTCACTACAGAAACTGACTGCAAGCCAAATTCATTGATTCATGAAACTTCAGCCTCATTTCTAATTGTGCTCCTGGACGACTAAGTCAGTGATGACTGATCCTAAAAAAGGCCCAGATATATTTAACCAGCTTAAAATCACTTATATAAGCCTGGAAATAATCAGAGGAAAAAGAAATCAGAAGAGAAGATGTTATCTGCAAGGAGTTTGATGTAGCACAACCAAGTCTTGGTCCTTTTCAAGCCTATTTTAATGACTTTCCTATGACTGAAAGCCCTTAAAAAAGCACAACAGTTTGCTTTTATAAATCAGTGTGAATGGCACCATTAAAAGGAAGTCTTTATTACAATATTCAAATACACTTCTTTAACTACAACATTTGTCTACTGAGGGATACAAGACAGCACATAGAGAGGATAACCAAAAATTTATTTAAACATAATAAAAATTACAAACAAATTTTATATGTATATTCTACAGAAAATAATTCCAGACTAAGCACAACGAACGCAAACCAGAGAACATCAAGTGCTCTTCCAGTGAGATAACAGCAGCTTTCAGAAAATATATCAGAGCTAGGTGTGGGTAGCACTGAAAATATTATTGTAATAATTCTTAAAATACACTAAAAGACTACCAGATTCAACATGGTAACAACTATCTTTGGTTTCAAAGATAGTGAACAGTGCTGAATGGGACAAAAGGAAAATGATGTAAAGTTACCTGACAAACTGATTTTATTATTCTGTCTGACTAATATCATTACTTTGACAAATCAAGCTACGGGAGTTAGGGCGGCTCATACCAAAAAAATAAAAAAATCTCAGGAACACTCAGCATAGCAAGAACTAAAGGAAGTTCAGATGACTAGCATGGCTGCCTGAAGTTTTCACAGAGGACTCCACACACTATAACAAACATGTCTAATGATATCCTAGGCAATAAGACAACACAAGCAGTTTCAAATGCAAATAAGCACAAGGAGAGCAACTATGGCAACACCTTCGGTCTGCTGACCAGTTTCATTTGCATCCAGTCAGCTCACATGGATCCACTGAGAGTTTGTTTTCAACAGGTTTAACAAGGCAGAGGGACTATTTGAAAACTGTCAACAAGTAGTGCTGAGACTTTTCTGAAGAGAAAGATCTTTCAGTAGAAGTAATTGCTAAAAGATCGTTACACAACGGTTCCAGGCTTAGGTGGTATATCATAACACTTCTGTATAAAGACAAAACTTAAATATCTGGAGACATTAGTGTGACCATTGGATACAGGGTTACACACAGATAATGATTTGCCATCACGTGGACTGTTCTCCCACAAATCATAGCATGCTTTAATAAACTAGTGCACCACATAACACATTTTTTCTCTTTCAGATTAACAGATAAAGCTACAAAGAATTACATACAATATTTCAATATGCTTTCTTCCTTACCTCTTTATTGTGAAAGGCAGTGTTTCTGAACCAACATTTGGAACAGATAATGAATGTCAACATTTAAGTTCTTTAAAACCTCTGTAAAAAAAAAAAAAAAAAAGCTTTGTCTTACCATGGCTGTGGGCAGTTCCTGGGCTGAGAGATGGCTGGAGTAACTCTTTGGTTGGAGTAAAATAGGCTTCTTTCACCTGGCGCTGGCTCATTTTTCCTGGAGTTAAAAGCTGTGACTCATCGCTGTTTGTTACCACTGCTGAAATACAAAACCGATGTTCATCCAATGATGTTATGTGCTTGTGCATAGATTTCTATTAACAATTTCACTGCTATTTATGAAACTGGTATTCAAATACTGCCCTGCAAAATTTCTCGTTCTAGAAAATGAGGATTTCAAATCAGATATTTGCTTGGAGGGGATGGCAGAAACCAGCCGACAAGACCAGTCTAAGCCATGAGGCAGAACATGAAAACAAAAACTAGGAGGTAGGAAAGGCTGCTAACTTCTGAAATCCTGCTTTCTTCGACACGTTTGTGATAGTTTTTGGTTTAACTAGCCACAACACTGCCAACTCAGGAAATGGCTTGCCAGATCAAGCTGTGCCCCCATCCCAGAAAGCTAAGGTGAATGTATGTATGTACATCACAAGAAACAAGTCTTATTAACAAACATCATGGATAGACTCTGTTAAGGGAGAGGTTTAAAGCAGAAGAGTTACTCTCTTATCAGTTACCTTATCAGCCTGAAAGGCTTGTTTGACATCTTCTAGCTGTTTGTAAGATCACCTGGCCAGTCCTTCTGTTTATGGCGTCTGTACATTTCCTTAAGCTGCACACAACAAAACTGTACCTCTTTTGATAGTGGAAAAATGGCTGACTCGGTAACTGTGGAAGTAGATATACTGACAAAAAGAGATCAGAGGGGGAAACAAAAGATGCTTACTAAAGAAGAGACTGCCTAAAAGATTGGAACTTACGATGCAGCTTATTTTAAGAGTTCCCAAGCTTTCCTCAAACATTTTTAAAAGCTCAGCAGAAGATCTAGGCTAAACAAATAAGTTCCATTTTTTGGATGGAAACTTTACTTCTACTATTGGATGGCAGCTTTACTTCTTCTATTATTACAGTGACAGAAATAATTTTTCAGCAAAGCCTAGCATAAACAAAAGGCAGTAAGAAGAATGCAAGGATGCCAGGATATCCACCTGTATTACTTTCCTACCTCTGATAAACCATATAGAGTTCTGCTTCAGACAAACTATACCCTATGCAGACTGCTGCTCAGGAAAAATACTTGAGAAGGTGAACAAGGAAGGCAAAGAGCTCATTTTACCAGTTCAGAGTTCAAGCCTGTCCATGCCAGAAGGCTTATAGTTCAAAGTAGTGACTGACTTTGCTCTTCTTGTAGTACCACCAAACTAACTTTTCATTGTCCTGCACCTACAAGTAGGGGAAAAGTGGGGAGGATGGCTGTTGCTGAAGTCTTGGGAAGGGACTGGACCACAAAAGGTCTGGTATCTGAAATGAAAAATAAAAGGGGGTAGAAAACAGCTGCTTCACAAGCTCACACAAAACGGGTCTCTGCAAGGGCAGGGTGCTGTACTCACCTGTTTTAAAAAAAGTTTCAGATGCACTGAAGTAGCACCAACTTTCAGTCAACTATCTGAAAGCTGCTCTCAAAGAGCCATTGGCCATTTAGGTTCACAGGGACGGGACTTCACAGGCCACCTTGCTCCATGGGTGCCCCTGGCCAGCCCCATGCCACTGCAGCAGGCAGTGCTCCAGCTCTGTGTGTGGGATCCTCACCTGCCATGCTGCTGGTTGTGTCCCATAGCTGCTCTGCAGCAGGAACTGTACTAACAACCCTTTCTTGAGCGACTTGTGCAGAAGGCTCATTTCTTAACAGCCAGCATGTAGCACCTCTAAATTTTTTTAAAAACTTTAAGCTTTAGAAATGCCAATATTTTTTTGAAGCTGTTGAAATGTAACAACCTCTCAGGAGGTACTGGCCAGTAATCGGGACCTTAAGCAAGCTCTGTGCACAAGTTTTACCAAAACATGAACTGAACTGAGTGATGTAGTAGTGAGAGGACAAGGGGTAACAGGTATAAGCTAAAAGAGGGTAAATTTAGACTAGACATTAGGAAGAAATTTTTCACTATGAGGGTGGTGAGGCACTGGAACAGGTTGCCCAGGGAAGCTGTGGATGCCCCATCCCTGGAGGTGTTCAAGGCCAGGCTGGATGAGGCTTTAAGCAACCCGGTCTAGTGGAGGGTGTCCCTGCCCATGGCAGGGGGGTTGGAACTTTATGATCTTTAAGGTCCTTTCCAGCTCAAACCATTCTGTGATTCTATGTTAACACAGTAACGCCCACAGGATACAAGCTTCAAGTTCACTATTAGATTCATGCTCCTTTGTTAGCCTGCAGATTCAATTCGGGTCTGGCAATGACTACTAGCACTGTCAGGAAAGCTCCTTTCCTATAAAACACAGTGTATGTATCACCTAACATGGAATATCTTGTGGTGAGCACTTTGCATACCTGAGGATTTAAGATGAATTTCTTAAATCAAGTGTGCTTTTGAGAAATTCAATGTATAAAGCTGAAGAATGATTAGCAGCAGAGTTTTAACATCTTTTTATACAAAGCATTATAAAAGTACTGAACAAATGGAAATAAATCAGTTAAGAACACAAATACCTATCCACACTGCAGCAGCCACTGGGAAGAAGTTGTCCCCCTCCTGCAAAACGTCTCATCCTGATGCTCAGATGTTTGCTGTGGAGTGAGGGGAAAGACAACGCAACGCAGAACATACCTGTTGCTTTGAGCAAGGCATAGTGAATAAGATTCCTAAGAGGCTTTAATCTTTTTTTATACAGAAGACTGACTAATGACCTGATTTTTATAGCTGCCTGTGTAATCACAGCTGTAAAATCAGCAGAACCTTCAGGAAGTTAATGATCTCTGTAAAGATATGCATCTTATGGCAGGAGCTCTGGAACCTTAAAAGACAGAGCTGTAAACAAAGAAAGCTATTTCAAGGAAAACGAAAAAGAACCTGGAGAGGAGAAAAGAAGGGGAAAAGTTATGCTAGTGACAAATCTGAGTTTTCAAGATGCCACTAAATCAAACACCTACCACTTGGAAGCAGATCTTTTTAAGAGAGTAGATTTAACTAGTAGATATTGATAGATAACTCAGCAACTTGTAGAAGCTGCTTGGCTGCTGTTTATAGCTTCTGATGGATTGATTTTATAAACACTATAAAAAGTATGGTACATACTTAAATCATCCATTTACTGACAATATTTGATGGTCGTATTGCTAATTTTGAACTCACTTGAAGCATGGAATAATTTAATCCTGGAATTTCATTACATAAAACAACAGTGATACTGAAAGAGAGCAACGGTCACTTACTCTAGTGGCCTTTCTCACTTGTGAAATAAGTTAGCATGAATGAGTAAATGATTCCCCGAGTCAAACATGTTCATAGATGTTATATAAAATACCAAACTGAAACTTACAGTCTCAGACTCATGTATCTATCTATGTATCTGCATTGTACCTCAAAAACGACACTCAGTTTCTGACTAAGCTTCAAAGCACTCATATTTTCTAGTGAGTTCTGGTGAGGACAACCAAAATGTGATTTTTTTCTTTTTTAAATATTTCTGGGGAACATCTCACCTACAGAAATGATCAGAGGACTGGAACACCTCTCCTATAAAGAAAGGTGAGAGAGTTGGGACTGTTCACCCGGAGAAGGGAGAATCCTGGGAGACCTTATTGTGGCCTTTCAATACATAAATGGGTCTTACAAGAAAGACAGAAATACCTTTTTACCAGAGCCCATACTGACAGGACAAGGGGCAATGGTTTTAAACTGAAAGAGGATAGACTTAGATTGGACATACAAAATAATTTTTTTTTACAATGAGGGGTGGTGAGACACTGGAACAGGTTACTGAAAGAGGATGCCCCATCCCTGAAGGTGTTCAAGGCCAGGCTGGATGAGGCTTTGAGCAACCTGGGCTAGTGGGAGGTGTCCCTGCCCATGGCAGGTGGGTTAGACCAGATGAATTTTAAAGGTTCCTTTGAACCCAAACCATTCTATGATTCTAAGTCTTCTTAGGTTTCACATGACATCTCTGCAACTTCAAAGATGGTTTTCTTAGGCATATGCTCAACATGTCCAATAAGACATACAATAGCACTGCCAACCATTCCTTCCACTTCAAAGGCCTCGCAGTGGTGATTTATTTTTAGACTTCCACTCAGGCTTCAAAGCACTCATCCAAGAGAAAGACACTTTGAACCCAAACCTTCTTTTACCTGAGTGAGTTTAAACTCATACCAGCTATTTCCTAGAGAAGAAACATCAATTAGTAAATATTAAAGGCTCTTCATGACTCTCTGGAGGGCACATTTCAATACCAACAGAACTATTAGAGCTGATAATACATACTTTGTTGAATTGCCCATACTGGCCATCAAACCACTAATACACAGTTTGTCACTAAGATTCACCAGAAAAAACACAAATTGGGGTCTTCACAACTAATTTATTTCATCAGATAAACCTATAAAAAATATCTGAAGTGGCAGATTCACAGTTCTTCTGTTTGTATAATAAGCATGTGAAAGTGCCTGTGTTAATGAAAACAGCAGAAGGACATCAGATATAAGAGAATGTTTATTATAATTCAATTCTGCATTATTTTTTAATGTCTATAATAAGTTATGAGAGCTAAGACCACTGCTTCTGCATGGATTTCTCACCAAAAAGGAAGAATTTGTGCCTGCACTGTTCCCCTCCCCATATACACAAACTCTTAATACCAAGCAAAACTATTCTGCCAATCATACAATCATACTAACACCCATGAACCAATGGCATTATTAAGTTTTTGGCTGCGTGTACACACATATATGCACACATTGAAGTTTTCCCTATCACCACAGCAGATCCAATCCTTATTTAAGTATTGCAGTACAGACACCTGTTCATTTCCAAAGATTTAAATTTACTGAAATCAAGTTATATATAGTGCTATAAACAGATAAGCTCAAAAATAAAACCATTTCTGAACCATTATTTCCATGTCTTTATTTTCTATCCTGCAATAACATTTGAAGGTTTAATTTCAAACTGATAAACATGTCTTTTTCTCTTCCAGATAAGTAATTTTAAAAGATTTATTTTTTTCTAGCCATGACTGGGAGAGATAAAGAACTTTTCCCAATTAAAAAAAGATAAGTTTAATGTAGGTAAACATTTAGATGAGTGGTATGCCAGGTAAAATACTTTTCCAACAGTAAGTTTTCATTGTACTTCAGCTTCTCAACTACAACACAGAAGAAAACCTACTAGTTACCCCAGCAGCCTATATGCAAAGATATATGCTAACTATTACGAACGCATGTGCAAACATACTGTAGGAGAGAGAAGCCACTTACTTGATGGTCCATGAGAGTCTCTGTTATCACCATGATGCTGTGTACACATACAATTGAAGAACGAAGAACAGCAAACAAAAAAATCCAGGCCAGGAAGAAGCAAGTGTACAAAAGCAGCAGCAGCGTGAAAGAAGGACAATGAAAACAGTGTTAGTTCATAACTAAAATACAACATGCACCTCAATCCCAAAGCCAAGACCTCAAGAGACTTAGCAGTTTGGAAAAGTTGAAGCAACAAAACTGACAAATATGCTTATAGAGAAGCCATTATTAGAAGCCATCATTATATATGGTTAGTAAACAGCAACTACCCCAACTGCTAATTCTGAATGGAACCTCTCCGTCAGCTAATTAGTGCTCATATGACTTGATACACAATATATTTTAAGAAACTTTTAGCTAGAATGTTTTCAGAAGACTAAAGCTCTGAAGAAAGCTGAAGTAACACAAAACTTGTTTCCAAAACTGCTCTACTTCTAGACAGGTGTTTTGGAAAGTCAAAAACTTCCAAGCAATCAGTAATGTGCAAGCACCCCCTAATGCTTGATCCAAGCCTAACTGCTGTTGCACACAAACACAAACTTAGAAGCCACAGATTCAGTTCATCTACAAACACACGTAACATTTTAAATTGCTTAGGATGCAAGACAAGCAGTTTTAAATTTAGAAGGACATTTTATATCAAAGTATTTCCAAAGAATCAAGTTGTACAAAAATTTTTCTCCATCCCACTGAATGCATCAAATACAGGCATGACAGGAGAATAATTACATAGTAATAGTCTGCACTCATTTCTGACATTTGATCTTGAATCTTTTATAAATCATTTCTATCCAAGGCCACAACTGGGGCCAAGATCCCACTGTGCTCAGCTGTGTACAGATGCAGGATAAGTTCCACCTATGTCTTAAATCATTTACTACCTTTGAAACTCATGAATAACAGAAAAGTAGGAGAAAAAAAGCATGCTGATCAGCATGAACACTTCCTCCTTAAAAAAAAAGTAAATCAAAACATGCTGTATCTTCTATATCCCAAACAAAAAAAACTTATGCTCCATAAAGGAGAGAAATCCTTGCCCTACTTTAAGGAAGATCCAATCTTGACCCTCTGTTATCAGGACTAAACAGCAGGAAACATAGAAAAGAAAAATAAAAAACTTAGCAAGCAAGAGCCTTGTCTTAAACTACTGATCTCAAAACACAGATTTCTATCCCTCACAGATGCCTAGAGGAGTTAAATTGACACTGCAACAAGAAAATGTAAAGCATTGCAATGAGAATACTGCAATTGCAGTGCACATCATTGGAAAGGTGAAGGAATCCTTCTTTCATAATTTTGCATGTTCTAGAAAGGACTTGATCAAACAAGAGAAGTGGAAATAAATTATAAGTGCTGTTGGTAAACAACCTTCTGTTGCTGTCAGAGACTAAATTTAGGTCGAAGAGTGAAACACTGCTAAGAGAACCGATAAACTTACCAGACAGGTTTAGGTACTAAGACATGAAATGCACCGAAGAATTCAAAGGTTTTCAAGGCAAAGTATTCCTTTTACTGTACAGGTAACATGCTGCAGACAATTTACATCTGAAAAACAATTCATGGTCCGACTGGAACTGTATTACCCTACACCAGTTTTAGATTCAAGGAAATAGCAACTGACAAGAGAGCAAGACAAAGGCGTCTGCAGTAACTGTACAGAGATCCAGCAACTGGCTGAAGGACCGGGAACACCACTTACTGAGCACTGGTCTGTTTTATTTCACGCTAGAAGTTGGAAAGCAAGAGAAGAGAACTGGAAAAATGAATTGTTAACAGAAATATAGGATCAGAAGTTTCTGAGACTCAGAGAGCATGTTCACTCGCAGCGCATACTCACACGTTGAAGAAATAGAGTGAAAAAGCACCGCAGGAGGTCCTGTCTCACTGCCTTCCTCTCAAGCAGCCTTGCCCAAGATACAACATGACACCACAGAGCAGGGCAACTCGTTACCCGAGACGATGCAGGGGCTTTTTATGTAAATATTTTAGCATTGCATGGTTAATCCTATGAACTGGTACAAACAGCTCTCACACCAGAGGCTGAAACACAAGCCTGTCTAACTCTGTCCCTGATCTTCTACCATAGACATTCTGTTTACACATCAAACGGCCTTTGTTGCTGGTCAAGCCCCTCTGTTCATTAGAACTATTTGGGCCTGTGTATTTACCTAAAACCTGCAGAATATATACTTCTAAATATTGATGCAAGATATTAGGATACTGAAGTGAGACTATTTTGGCCAAAAAGACCTTTTCATGTTTCAATAGACTACTGCACCTCTATCATCTGCAATTCATATCACTGCAGATTGGGGATTCAAACCCCCAAGGGAACAAAACATGACAGTTTTACTATTTCAATGTTTTCTCTGAAAAGAATGCCCTCAGGGCATTCCTGTTCATCATCTCCCACAATTATTTTTTCTAAAGATACAAAATTAAGAGAAACACACACTTATTTTCAGAGATACAGCCTACACTTATTTTCACATTCATTTAATTGATGACTTCAATTACAGATTACAGAACAAGTCCTTTGACCAGGGAGGTGCTTCCATCCAGCGAGACCTAGACAGGCTGGAGATTTGGGCGGGGAAAAATTTAATGCAATTTAACAAGAGCAAGTGTAGAGTCTTGCATCTGGGCAAGAACAACACCAGGTTCCAGTATGAGTTGGGTACTGAGCTGTTGGAGAGTAGTGTAGGGGAGAGGGACCTGGGGGTCCTGGTGGACAGCAGGAT
>VZTO01013154.1:0-26900 GCA_013400615.1 Syrrhaptes paradoxus | reverse complement strand
TCAGGACAGCCTCCGGCGGTATAGACAGAGACAAAGAAGGCATTCAGTAACTCTGCCTTCTCTGTATCCTCTGTCACCAGAGCACCCACCTCATTCATCAGTGGGCCTACATTGCCTCTGGTGTTATCCTTATCTACAATGTATTTGAAGAAGCCCTTTCTATTATCCTTGACCCCTCTAGCAAGGTTTAATTCTAAGGAGGCCTTTTTTAAAGAAAGAAAAACTACATCCTTCTCTTCACAGTATTACTTCATCCCAATATGTCACCAAGACTGACAAGTTATCAGTTTAATAGCATTTTATAGTTTACTTTCATATTTAATACCAAGATAACACTAGCTTAATTACCAAGATAATATTAGCATAAAGCAATCCAATACCCTGTATCTCCACCACAGCAGTTAACGACACCTCTAAGCATCATGTTACACATTTTATTCCCTTGAAGGCAACTCATGCATGTGTTTCAAAGTCTGGCATTTAGGAAAAAAATGAAACACTAATTTCAATGCTTCCCAGCATAAATGGAGCTAGGTAGCAATAGCTCAGGTCTCAGAGCTGTAACTGAACAAAAACGTATGTCCCAACTCACTCATAGCCAAGCGTCCACTCCGTGGGGCACATCCCATCTCTGACACTCGGAAAACGCCACACTGAGGTGTTCAGAAGAAGGTAAAACTGAATGTACCCATTTAGATTTCCTGCAGGGGTAGCTGTAAGAACGACTGGCATTACATGTTTCCAACTGCGTGCTATGCTAAAAGGGGCACCTGGATAAATCTCATGTCCTGCATTTTCAATCTGTTATTAACTGAGTGCCCAGACTGAATAATCAAAACCAGTGGTCACAGACACAAACTACTGAACTTCAGATGATAAACTGTACTTACAACTAGAGGCTTTAACTTTTAAAAACTCTGATTTATCCAAGAAGTAGGAGAATAAAGGTTTGTTGGTTTGGTTTTTTTTTTTTCCAAAATTGTCAAGTAAAAGCACATATAGAATCCTACAATCACAGAATGGCCTGGGTTGAAAAGAACCTTAAAGATCATCTAGTTTCAACCCCCCTGCTGTGGGCAGGGTTGCCAACCACTAGAGCAGGCTGCCCAGGGCCCCATCCAACCTGGCCTTGAACACCTTCAGGGATGGGGCATCCATAGCTTCCCTGGGCAACCTGCTCCAGTTCCTCACCACCCTCACAGTGAAAACTTTCCGCCCAATATCCAACCTAAATCTCCTCCCTCAGTTTAAAACCATTCCCCCTGGTTCTGTCACTATCAACCCCTGCAAACAGTCGCTCCCTCTCCTGTTTATATGCTCCCTTCAAGTACTGGAAGGCCGCAATGAGGTTTCCCCAGAGCCTTCTCTTCTCCAAGCTAAACAAGCCTAGTTCCCTCAACCCTTCTTCACAGGAGAGGTGCTCCAGCCCTCTGATCATCTCTGTGGCCCTCCTCTAGACTTGTTCCAAGAGTTTCACGTCTTTCTTGTGCTGGGGAACCCAGGCCTGGACACAGTACTCCAGATGAGGTCTCACAAGAGCAGAGTGGAAGGGGAGAATCACCTCCCTCTCCCTGCTGACCACCCCTTTTTTAATGCAGCCTAGGACACAGCTGGCCTTCCAGGCTGCAAGTGCACGCTGCTGGCTCATGTCCAGCTTCTCATTCACCAGGACCCCCAAGTCCTTCTCTGCAGTGCTGCTCTAAGGAGTTCTTCTCACAGTCTATACAAGTGCCTGGGATTGCCCTGGCCCAAGTGCAACACCTTGCACTTGGCTTTGTTGAACCTCATTAGGTTCTCATGGGCCCACTTCTCCAGCCTGTCCAGGTCCCTCTGGATGGCATCCCTTCCCTCTGTTGTATCAACTGCAGCACTCAGCTTGGTGTAGTCTGCAAATCTGCTGAGGGTTCACTCGACTCCCTCACCTATGTCACTGATAAAGATGTTGGAGAGCACCGGTCCCAAGACAGAACCTTGAGGGACACCACTCGTGACCAGCCTCCATCCAGACATAGAGCCATTGACCACAACCCTTCCGCTGCAACCAGCCAACCAATTCTTTATCCATTGAACAGTCCATTGTTCAAATCCATACTTCTCCAATTTACAGAGAAGGATGTGGTGAGGGACCAGGTAAAAGGCTTTGCACAAGTCCAGGTAATAATACTGATAATTTAATACTGATTTCAATGAAAGCAACAGGTGTGCAGAACCCCTTACTGTCAAACACACCTGGGCATGCGTAGTATTTCCTGTAAGAAAGGATTTAGTTCCTTCATTTTGCAGAATACAGAGAAAGATAAGCTGCCCCTTTCCTCCTAAGGATCACAACTTGAGAAAAAATACAGTAAGCCAGTAGTTCTTAATGCAGTGGCACATTTTACACTCCCATAATAGCTTTTAGAAAGTCTGTGCCATTCATAACTTGAGCTTTTCTATATCCAGACTGTCTGCAACACACATGGAATACGAAATTAAGACCTGGTAACTCCAGGAGTGCTATTAACTTCATAAAATCCAATTTTTTAAGTGAATAGCCAGCCACCTGGGTACGTCAATGCCATTTATAACCACCAAACTGTAAAATAACTGAGAAGCTTATCCATCGAAACCACCTAACCAAGATAAGCACACAAGTATTCCAGTTACATCACAAAATAACAAGCCACTTTCTCCCTCAGGAGAAGAGCACTGTGCCAACACTTCATATACAATGAGAATTGACTGTTTCCAAATGTTGATAGGTATAATTAACCTTCATAACCCTGTCTTTGGCCTTGAACATTAAAGCTGAATTCAGCTTTAAAACCAATTAAAATGCTAAGCAGTCTATCCACTTTGGGACTGGAGAATTGTGTACTGCATTCAAGCAAAAAAAAAGAAAAAAAAGAAAAGCACAATTCCTTCCTTAGACACCTTAAAGTATCTGGTAGTTGTTTTAGTAAAAATTGTAATTCATAAACAAATAATGTTTTAACAAGAACTGAAGAATTCTTCAATTTTCCATTAAGACCTTGAAACATGTAAGGCTGATGAAGTTGAACTCTCAGTCTAGCAAAACTGAAGGTTTAACAGAAAAAAATAGTCATAGAAGCAAAGCATAAATATGAGCTAGATGGACTATGAAGTTTGATTTTGCTTTTTCATGCTTACCTATAACACTAGATATTAACCATACCACTATGGACCAGAACTCATTTTCAGCTTGCACAGCACAGTTCACATTCACAGAGCTTAACTTCATTCTCCCCCAGTAAGGTACTCTTACTCATTCTGCCTTTTGGGTCAATTATTGACAAGGAAAGTTACTAAAATTTATGTTGCCAAACCTGCTTTTTCTATGGTTGCCATTTAAAAATTAGCAGAACAACTAGACTGACAGATGGAACTGGAATTCTCATTTTTCTCTCTAATTGCTTCTTTCCTAGATGTGACAAACATGGAAAATCCTGGGCTACAATACTTAACTGCAAGGTAAGGCTTCAGATAGACCTCACAGCCAACTAAAAGCCTACACATTCAAAGTTTCATTGAAAAGCCATAAAAGCACATTTAAGAGTGGTAGAGTGTCCTTGGAGATGACCTCTGTAAATCCAACTGGCTTTAAGAAGAAACATCACAAAACTACATGCAATTTTCCAGAATCTCTCCAAGAGTTTAAACAGACAGCTTAGACGTACAAAGTGCTCTAAACTGATCAAAAGTGGTTCTGAACTTTTAAAACATTTTATCAAATACTAAATTTTTCTACCTTATTGAGACAAAAACATCTTTAGCAACTTTACAATGGGTATAATATTTCCTCTTACAACAACAAAAAAATCACGTTGACCTTCTGTGAAATTCAGATACATGTGGATCTCCAGCTGTTGATCATGTTTCTTTTCAAGCCCTTGGTTTTGTTGCAGCAGGGGCAATCACTGTTATTCTATTACCACACTCCTGAATAATGAAAGGAATAGAAGACTATAGTCACACCCCTAAATTGGAAGGAACAAAAGATTATAGTAAACCAATGTCCAGCCACTTACAA
The DNA here is from genome assembly GCA_013400615.1 of Syrrhaptes paradoxus. Lineage (NCBI taxonomy): Eukaryota > Metazoa > Chordata > Aves > Pterocliformes > Pteroclidae > Syrrhaptes > Syrrhaptes paradoxus. The sequence continues at coordinate 22,870 of VZTO01013154.1, read as the reverse complement.
GAGCCTTTCAGAGTATCCAGACTCTGAAGGAGAGCTATTTTGCATGATAAATGCTGTCACAGGCGCAGACCAAAAGCACTCTGTAGCTTTGCTTAAAAGTAAATTGCTATTATTCCTGGTTTCCACACTTTCCCATTTCAGCTTGAAATTCATATTATACTGAAAGTTTTTAAGCCAGGTATGAAACTCTACTCTTTTAATCACATTACAATCTTTCTATGCTGTTCTGTACAGGAGGCTGTCACAACATGGCAACAGAAGAAAAGCCTGCCTCTCTTTACAGTTTCTTGATGCATCTATCCCTTCACATTAATAATCGTTATTAGTGTTTAGGGTCAAAGCAAGGAAATTAATGTTTTTTTTCCTCCAGTTGAAACACTAGGTAGAAACATAGCTTTTATTTTTCAACAGAAGGAAAAGTAGGCAAAGTGATTGCTGATTCTCTAGCGAATCTGAGTTGGTTATCAGTATTTTATAGCTACTATAAAAAACTGCTATAGCAGTTTTAACATCAGAATTTTGTTTGCACTGATCTACATGTCTCTCCATATAACTTCATGCATTCACTACTGGAATTTGGAGTGGCTTTTTTTTAATCTTTTTTTTTCATTTTTTTCAAATATACACAATATATCAGGTATTTAAACAAGCCTGAATTAGCTATTCATCTTGAAAACAGCCCCTTTATGAGGTGACTGAAAATCAGAATCATCTTCATGTCAAGGCATATTTCAAGCACCTAACTCCTACAAGGAGTTATCATGATTGTTGTCAGTTACCCTTGACGGCTATTGCACATAGCTGTGCTGTAGATGGCAGCATTTCACACAGCTCAGCTCTACCATAACCTGGGGTTAAATTGTGCAATTTACAGAATGCTCTGTAAGGATGCTGCAAGAATCTTCAGTTTAAGCATTTGCAGAACATATTGTACTTACTAAGAAAGGATGCATGGCGCATTGATTTGAAAAAACAAAATCTTGGTCCCTTCTCAGCTGACTAAAGACATGTACCTTAATGCCAATTAAACAAAAAATGTTAAGTTACTGCAGGCGAGATATCCTTAAAACAGAGACCCACAATAAACTTTTCCTGTGTATGGGATTTGAGCACACTTCGGTGTTTCACTTCAGCTGACCAAAAACAAAACAAGTTTTCTGTAATAACCTCAAATTCCCGACTAGAAAGTGCTGTTCTGATGCAGGAGGGTACATCTGGATCCTCTGGGCTTCCAATTTGCCTGGAATCAGGGTACAAACTTTCCAGAAAAGACTACCCTGCACAGCAAACAGCCAAGTTTCACACTAATCTCTCCAACTCTTTAAGACGGTTCTAGTCTGTCAGCAACACACTTTCCACGCAGAATGTCCCAGAAGCAGTCACTTTTGTCTAAAAGGTGACTTTGCCCACTTCATGACACACACAACATGAGCTCAAAAAATTAACCACTCCTCCCTCCTGGAAAACATAAATTACATGCATTTAGGTACACATTGCCTTGACCTGCAACCACCTTTCTTCCTAAAATGTTAACTGGAGTTCTTTGAGAAAAACAAAGTATGCTAAATCCCACTGGTACAACTCTTACAGATTCTGCTGCACAGGTTAGAAGCAGATTGAATGAAGAGCGCAACCATGAAAAACCCATGTCGCCATCATGGTGGCTTCATATTTATTTCATAATGGGTAGAAAAATAGTTCAATCACTATCAAGTCAACAGTTTTAGGAACCACCTCAACAGCAATTTCAAGGCTCCTCCAGCTAAGAACTTTCTCCTAGTTGTCAGACTCATTATGCATCTCAAGGGAAGTACACAAATGCTAGCTCAAAAAGGTTCCCCCAGGACACCGAGCATGCAAGCTTCTTCATAATGCTCACAGATCAGAATTCATGAAAGACCAGTGTTTCCATTTCCTAAGAGAAGCAGGTTGTCCTTTCTCATAAGATCAAAATTGCTGTCATTGCCGCTCAGCAAAACGCTTGCTGGGAATTACAAGAGGCATGAGACATCGGAAACAGTGATGAAGGAGGAACAGAAGCCAAGATACAATAACATGCCATCTGCGTTAAGTCTGTGAACATAATGAAGTCCAAGGCCGCAATGGAAAGCAGACTGGTATCACTGCATTCCACCACAGTATCAGCAGTAGGGCTCCTACAAGTGTTGGTCCTAGCAAATAAATTTATGCTGATAACAACCTCCCTGGACACAATACTGGGAGGAGCGGAGCGTTACTATTTTTGCTTGTACAGCTCATGCTTGTAGTAGGTTGTCTGGGGAGGGAGGAGACACTTGCTGACATAAGCACATCCACTGCAACTTCTCCCACACTGTCACAATAGCATGATCTTTGCAAGTTAAGCAGCAAAGATTGCCATGCACAGGATTCGAGAAGAGACATTTAAAATTTCACAACAGTAAAATATGCATGTACATTGGCAAGCTCAAATCAGTGAACATCTGTATGTTAGGAGAAACATAAACTTCCAGAGAAAGTAAAGAAAATCAGAGAATGCTACTAGGTTTCTGGGTTGCTAAGATAGGGAGGACAGCAGTCAAGAAGAAAAACACATATTCTACTACATGCTTAAGTGAAAGAAGAAAAAGAGAGGTGCATGGGGCTAAAGATAAAACTAATATGGACATGGAAGAAGACAGGAAGACAAGGTAGTTGTGTGTGATGTTAAACAACCATCCATTGGGATGGAGAAAGGTGCCAGACAAGTATATCTGAAACAGTTAATGACACAGAGCAACTATCTAAAGGATGGCTACAACAGGACAAACATGGAAATATTAAAAAAAAAAATCTATTTTTTAAAAAACAGAATAAATGTCAAGCAAACATGATCCTGTAACAGGATGGAGAATAAACCCACCACAGGTGAAGTAAGCTTTAATTCAGTATAGATGGCAACAGCAACACTGTGTCACAAGAAGAGGCTGGATGCTGAGTGAAGTTGGAAAACTCTATCTACTACACCCTTAAGTGGTAATAGGAAAGCCCCATTATCTCTTCTTTCCTCCTCCAAGACTCAACTCTTGGGACCCTTGACATCAGAGAAGGGAGGGAGGATTCAGTGAGGGCTTTCAAATTGCAAGTTAAAACTCTGATAACATACACACACCCTTCACTCATGTCTTTTTCCAAGTTTTCAACGACATGAAACTTGTTTAGCAATTACTTTTTGCTAGTCTAGAATTTCCACTGTCTGGGCTGCCCTGCTGCAGTGCAGGCTGTGGAAGGTCAGTTAAAGCAAGTTACAAATCATGAAAACACCAGCTGCTTCCTGACAAAAAAAATAACCCAATGAAAGAACCACCCCTCTTCCTTCCCTCCATCCAGGAATTCACAGAGGTTCAAATTCAAACATCATCTCTACCAAGGAACTGAACTAGATTCAGAAAATCATTCTACAAGTCAAGAGCTTGCCACTACAACACTTCCCCCAACACCTCAAATCTGTATGAATCACAACAGATGCTACTCATCTTGCAAAAAAGTCAACCCAAGCTTCTTAAGTCTGCATTTTTAAGATAGAAATACCTGCTAAGGAAGCAGTTCATGTTATAATGACCTACAAAAAACTAACAGTAAAAAAATAAAACCAAACCACCACACAGATGAAACTGATTGTTAACACTGGAAATGTAAGCATTTTTAATGCAACTTTTAAAGCAACTAGTTTTCTTCATTTCATGAAGAGAAATCATATATCATTTGATAATTATTAAAATACATAGTAAAAATTATGTTTTTTATTAAAAACAAATACTTATATTCAATAAATGATACAACATACATTCACCGATTTATTATGGTTGAAAATAACAGTTACCTACCAGATCTTTAATCTTGTTTTTGATATTAATCAAGCTCTGGTGGGGAAGCTTGGGGAAGTATAAATCAACAAGAAGATACACAAGGTCAACTTCAAATTTAAAATTCAGTCACTAAAGACAAATACTGTTTGTATGCCAAAAACAGGGAAGAAGTACTAAAGCTTGTTTTAATTCAACAAGAACATGCCTTTGAAAACCAAAGTAGAGCAATTTGTAACCTGTGATCTGAGATGACAGGGACCAGAACAAAGGTCTTCTACAAACTTAAAAAGCAAACAAAGCAAAACCACCAGAAACCAAACCCTCTCACACCACAGGCATCATTTCCTTACACAGGTTCTTCATTTACATAAGAAAGCATGTTTTCCTATTCCAAGCTGAGAACCAAATTGAGCTGAGGACACTGAAAGGAAGTGATTATTACATGGAAATATTAATCTTGTCACACGTAGAGAGGAATATTGAGCACTGTTTTTTAAAGCACTGACAGTAAGCTTGGATAGTTAATGTTTAATTAGAGTAGCTGACATGGTACAGACCCACCTGTACGTTCTCTCAGGTTTATTACTCCCTAGTTTTTCCCCTATTTTATAGGGCAGCTCATTGCTCTTTATTCTGTTTTCTAACTTGGTTAGTGTGCACAAGCTTCCCACTCAGTGTGTTTTTGCCTCAGCAGGCTTTCTTTTTTAATGAAAGGAGAACTTTTTTCATAAAGCGAGAACATTAATTCTTTTTGATGATTTCAAAAATCCATCTTAAAACCTCTCCTTACACTCAGTAATTTTGTGCATTATTCAAATAGATTGAATCAGCATTTGTGTAGAGGAGGTTTCTTTTTGCTTGTAAATATCACAGACCTTAATACTGTGTTTTCCCCTGATTATTTTCTATCGCTTAATATAGTTGGTTGCATTAAGATTTATCCAGCCCCTTTTCAAGGCAGCACAAGTCAGTGACAGTTCAGTCTAACTACAATCCTGTTTGCAAGCTAGAATTCAGGGTACTGTTTTTCCAAACAGAAACCAGTAAAACTTTATAGGTAGGTAAGTGTGGGGTCCTTAATTTTGCATACAGAACGAGATTCAAATGTTAGAGTATTGGCTTCTCTCTACAATCACGAAGACTACATTTTAGTTACTGATGAGATTTTCGTTTGATCACAAAAGATACATTACAAAATTGCAATTTCAGTACAGGAAATACCTACTGTTTCATGGATCTCTCAGCCTCCAGCAGATCATAATGGACAGCCTAACAAAATCTTTAGTGTAAATTTTAAAGCTAGAATAACTGGCTTAGAATTGCAACTTCTTCTCATGTATGGTGCAGACTCAATTTAGAATTTTTTTTATATACACTAATCCAAGCAAAGAGATACCTTCAAAGTCTACAATTTGCATCATACAGATTAATCAAAAGTTCCTTTCCTTATCCATTCAAAAACCCTCCTCTTTCGAAAGGAGGCTGCAAATAATATTAAGTGCTTCAGGTCACAGCTGCCCCTACTGCTGCATTAGCCTGAAGATCTATCTGAGAGAGAGCCCTACAGTAAGGATTGCCAGCTGACAGTTCAGAGAAGGTTATCTGCTTCTAATGTATAACTAGTACACTTCCTTTATGCACACAAATATATACATGCACATTCGTAAATGATGTTCTACAGGTTAAGCAAGTCCTTACAGTAATGCAGCTACTACACAGGCACTGTCTGTATCACATACAGACAGCACGTAGCACTGTCTATATAAAATGGGCAAGAATATTGCTTTAAAAAAAAACAAACAAAAAAACAAAGAATCCCCTCCCCCAGCTAGTAGTCCTCTGCAGCATCTGAGCTATCTGGAGGGAATACAAGATTATGACCATGCCCTCTTCTAAAACTATAATCTTTTAAAAACAGCTAAAGCCATGATTAGTCAGATGGTGCCCAGAGTTACAAGAAATGAGACAGAAAATTCCTTGCAGCAATTTAACCATCATCTGTATAAGAGACCAAGACAGAAAAAGATGGTAAATAACCAAGGAAATGGGAATGGGCAGTGTAGCTGGAGTTGCAGGAGAAAGTAGACAGGTCACATATCACCAGAAAAAACAATAATCCCAGATGTCTTTTCCTCAATAAAACTAAAAACAAGAAGGCCCTCACCATCCTACTTAGAACAGATGAAAGAGAAGAAAAAAGGCCACCTCAACACTGACAGAGAAGATGCCATTAGGTTAGGAAAGTGATGCAAGCCGTCTTCGCTCACAAAAAATACTCCTCCACTATTGATGCGCACATTAGATCCACCTTAAGTATGTTACATGTTAGCTACAAGCAGCATAGCCAGATTTTTAGTCACACTAGCTGCTGCTTCAGATAAGAATCTAACAGCATTCCTTGAGCCTCCTTCTGCCCCCCCTTCTAAAACATTACTGTACCTTTCATGACACTGCCTGAATTGGCAAAAAGCATGATCAGAGGGGAAAAAAAGGAAGGCAATACCACAGAGAAGCACAGAGCACTGCAAGCTCTCACCGTAAGAAATGGAAATAGCAGAAGAGCACATACCTTATTCAGAGAATTACTCATAGTCTGGCATCTGGAGATCTGGGAATCATGCAAGTCTATACACCACTATTGATTCTGAAATTTCTCCCTGTAGACCTCAGACATTGGATCCCCAATACAAGACATAAATGACTTCTCCTTGTGATGCACTGACCTCTCTCTTCCCCTCCCAAAGGGCAAAGAGAGCATTAAGAAGAATGATCATTATGTGAAGAGAGCACTTCTGCATTAACTTCTGCAGCAGCATAACCAGTTACTCAACTGTACAGCTCATACTATCAGAATTAAACATATTATCCAAAATTACATAGAACCTGGTACACTATACTCAGGATAAATGTATGTTGGCTGTATAGTGCACGTTACAAGGCCACAGAGACTAGTTGAAACCAACTTCTCACTGCATTTGCCCCAGGTTTACAGTACAAAGACTGTTGAAAGTTCAGCTGATGTGTCATGATACCTCCATGTGTCAGTGTTGGCTGGAAAGAGACTGAGCTATTAGGAATAATGCATTCACACAGTGATGATGCCTGTTTCTGACACAAGTCTACAGAACTTTTCCTCTGCAGTTTTTCCTCCTAATTGCACTATTATTTGAGGTCTTCAACAAATAATTTTAAAGCTTTATTTATTTCTAACTTTGCTTCAGCTTCTATGCAAACTTTCTTTCCTCCAGACTTGGATGAAACATATTAGTAATAAAAAAGACTGTTTGCTAACAGGAACAATAGCTGTGCTACTTTTCTTCAATTCTTGTAATTTTCATCATGTTAATATTTCAATTCAGGACCACTCCTGTATTTCTAGGACTAGTAATTAGAAAAGTTTCCCTAATTACCATCCTATCATCAGTGGATACTGTATTCTGTATTTATACATGGATTATGTATTAATAAGATCAGTGTGTTTTAAGTATTTAAAGTACATATTCTTTTTTTATAGTTACTCAGTCTTCTAGATTGTAAAAAAAAAATCAAAATCAGTAATTTGGAGTGTTCAATAGCCCCTCAAAAAGAGCAGTGCAGCAGCTTCCAAGACTAGTGGAAAAACAGGGTAACACCGACACTAGTCATATTAGAGCACAGAGCAGGTGAATTCTTCCAAAAACATTAAATTATACATTCACCTATTTGGCGGAAAAGAGGTCCGCTTTCTAAAGCGCTTGGTTGACTTCACAGGTTTTCATCACCTGGAAATGACCAAAGCCTGAAACAAAGCCTCCCCAGGCACCCACACCACCTCCACCCAGCACCACTCCCAGGATTACGCATAATTTAGTTCTCAATTTTAACTCCAGGGAGCCAGCGTTCAGTAAAGCATGCACACAAATGCAGCTTTACATTCAGCAACCAGGATGCAGGTGTCAACACAGACAGGGAGCTGGTGCTGCTGCCATCTTCCTATGCAAGAATCACAAAGAATATCTGTGCCTGTCTACAAGGTGGGAGATACGCCAACGGTAAACTGTCTAGGAAAGGACAAATAAATTAATCCATCAAGCAAATGAGCTGCCTCATTTTCATGCTACACATGTGAGGGTGGGGATGCAGGGGGAGAAAAAGTTAAATGGTTTACCCTCAGGTCAGGTCCAAGTAACACAGACTGTATTATATACATTAAGTCATAATACCTTTGTTTCAACCAAAACATTTTCCATGCATTATGTAGTTGACTGCACTACTCTTAATGGATATCTAAACTGGCTCAGTTCAGACATACAAATAAACTTGTTCTTGTGATTGCTTTCCACCGGAAAAAAATACTGAAAGAAATATCACAGGAGGTCCAATTATGCAAAGGCAACTGCTTACATAGAAAGACTTATAATGGAGCTCTTATCAGACAAAGGTAAAGTCATGCAAGGAAGGAGGCTGGAAATCCTCTAGAACCATATTAAATACTTGTTTTCAGACTGTAGTCCTTCTCTTAGACTAGTTCTCCAGTGACAAACAATGGTAAACCCACTCTCCTGGTACAGCACAGTGCTGCAGGATTCGACTCCCTTAGCTGCAAAACAACAAACTGGAGTTTATGCAGACTCAGTGGTTTAATGTGTAAACAATACCCTAGCTATCCTTTCCGTCTTTAAGAACAGTGTTTGCTTTATGCAATGTAAAGGTTCACGAGTTGCACTAAAATCTCCACTGCAAACAAAGTGCCTCGTTCTTCTCTCAGCAGCACCGGTGTTCCACTACACAATGACCGAGACTCCTACCCTGCTCCATACACCCCCACGTGCAGAGAAGCATGCCACAGCAGGTCCCTTGGGCAGTCACTTCCGAGATGGGTCTGGAAGGAACAGCTTGCACAGGGGGTGATAAACTTGCGCAGGTTTATTCCAAAAGCTTTGCGTGACTGAGAGCAGTATTCTTCCCTAACTTCAGGCACCCATTCTACAGTATTGGTGTCACCTGCAGAAACAGACCATGGAAGACTTCTTATACTATAGGCTGTTCCAAAGAAAACATGGTGGCTCTTAAGCAGGGATTCACATCAGAACTCAACATGCAAGAATAAAGAAAAAAAAATATGTTATTTCATACTGAAAAAGGCTTATACCTGTCACCACATACCCTCTTACTGATGGATCTTTTCCACTATATGTAACTAGACAAGGGAAGCCAAGCTCTCAAGTAAACATTTCGTTAAGTCAGTGCCACTTGAGGTGTATCTAATCACAGATTTACAGCATCATCATACTTTTCTTTTAAACTTGCCAAGACTGCAAGACCATGGAATCTGAATATACTAACTAAAAAATGAGATCAGTTAATGCAATATTTAAGCAAACATTGCTTGTGTTTTACCTATAAAATTGCTCACTTTGCCTGCAAAAGCATCCTTTTTACTACATGTCTTAACAGTAATCAGAAAAAAAAAATTCCACATAAAATTTCAACCAAAGGGACTTTCTGTGTATCTGGCAATAAGTGTTTCATGAATCTTAAAATGACACATTTCTTCTCTGAAATACAGACAGGAAACTTTTACAATTCATGAACTAGACACCAACTGAACCTATAATTTAGCACTCAAATCTTATATCAGCAATGTAACACTCTTTAAGTAGTATTATCTAGATATAAGTAATAAGCTGTTTGTCTTAACTCTCCAAATAATCAATGAGAAACATAGATATATATATATATACACACACACACAACATCTAAAGAACACCTTTTTGAGGAAAAATATACCAACTGCTGAGACAAGGCCCTCTGCAGGTACTTAAAAAAAGACCTACTATATATATATACATGAAACAAACCCAGGTTCGGAATGATGTTTCTGCCATTTGAAGAGTCAAGTAAATAATTTACAGGTGTTACTCATAACTTTGGAGGGGAAAGGAAAGGTGAAAAGTATCCTTTAATTTATTAAAACTATTCCTAAGATAAAGAAAGCCCAAGCCACAAATACCAACCTCAGTGTACTGGAACACCCACTTACTATCAGCTTTAAACACATGAATATTAAAACCACCCTGTTTTCTTCTGAATACCCTAAATAGCTAAAACTGTCAATCAAATAAAGTCACCTACAATATGCATTCTTCCCTAAGTTCTGCAAGAACACTAAATTCAATAAAGGTATTTTTTCACATTTAAATGACCAATAATATAGCTGCACTCCCAAGTCCAAGCCCTTTAAAAAGGAACCTGCTAGTCTTTAAAATAACCTTCCAAATACCATGGCTTCAGTTTGCAGGCAAGCAAAAGATAACTCTGGAAGAAACAAACTGGGTTCCTTTATCTCAACTGAACAGTGATATTAACATCTTCTGCATACTACAACACAAACACTGGGTGACAGGATTATTGCACAGGAAAATGTATGAACATACAGACAGCATATGAACTAGCCCAAGCTTAGATGCAAGAGAAATGCTTTAAAATGGATGAATGAATGGATGAATGAAAAAAACAGGAAGATCAGATACACACACTCCTGTATTGTGTCAAAGTCACTGGAACCTGAAGAACTTCCACAGAGTCAGAGGTAGCACTTTCAGTGGATGAAGGATCACTACTGTACCCTGTGCTGCAGAACAAGCTGAGATAAAACCTCACACCCACAATTAAGAGTGTGAAGAAAATGAGGTTTATTTATTCCTCCCCTAACACTACAAGTCCAAGTGACTTCCTCAAAATGAAAATCTCACTTCGCAAATGCCTCTTACCATCTGTCAAACACTTTTAGCTGCTCTTAAGAGGCTTCTTATGCTACTATATACATTACATCTGCAACAGATTTTCTTGTTGTAGAGTACAGATGGAATAAAACATTGTTTTATAACAAATATAGCAAAACACTGCACTGGATTTCAACTGTGTACAATCCCAAACCAGTTATTCTGAATAAAACACTTCTGACTAACGTATCTGCTGCTAATCAGGGCCCTATTACAAGCACTGTTTCCTAAGCATCACTTGCTCAGTTTATGGGGTTCAACACTGCACGTATGTTTTCATTTTAAAAGTCAGTCTTCAAAACATCAAGCTCCACCAAGTCTTTCTACTACAGTATGAAATTACAAAAATTAATTAATTGAGACAAATTACCAGAAAAACATGCAACTTGCTGTTCCCACGAGCTGGCCAAGTGCTAGTTTTAAGATAAAGCTACTCAGAGCTGCTTCTGCTGTGTCTAAACAGATGGAGTTTCTTAGGCAGAGAAACCGTCTCCTTGATCAGGAGTTAATTTATAAAAACTAAAACCTCTACTAATTCCCAATATAATGAAAGTGAATGTTAAGTTTTCAAAGCAAATAACTTAGTTTTTCTCCTTTCTGGTTACAATTAGACCTTCCAATATGTAGAAAACTCATGAAAGTCACACTATTCTCAATATCTGCTGATATGTTTTCAACAAAAGCAAGAGGCTTACAAAGCCCTTTATGTTGCTCCAGCTGTGAACTCTGAGCATAACTCTCAACTCTGTAGGAAGGGCTGCAAGCAGCAGAGGGAAGGAAGGAAACTATTGACAGGCTGAAGTTAAACAGACAGGTTATCAACTCTGCTCAAAACACAGGACAACAGCAAAAGAAAACACTCAAGTAAAATCCAGACACAGTCCTCTAAAATGAATCAAAGCCTTTGGGAAAGCCTTTTTTTGTTGTTGTAGGGGTTTTTATTTGTTTTAAAAAAACACCAAGACTGTGTCCATCATCTTTTGTATATTAAAAGAGATTTATTTCTGAACTGTATTACGATCAACAACCTGTTACAATAAAAGTTAATTGAAAAGGCTGTCTAACAAAATAGAAAAGCTTTATTAATTCAACATCATTATGACCACATCTGAATGGGAGGGGGGGAAAAAATCAACAAAAAAAATAAAAGACACAGTTCACTTGGTAAAGAATTGTTTTACATTTAAAAGTAGTATTTTTTACTTCCTCACCAATTCACCGAAACAGCCTAGGTGAAGAACTACGCTGTTTCATTTCCTGTAAAAACAGAGACTACATAAATACAATTTACTTGATCAAGATTTCCACACTACAGTTTGGAGAACAGGATCATCAGTTTCCGGGTTTGTACTGCTTCTATCACATCACATCACTGAAGAAAAACTCACTCTTTTAGGTAGTAAGTCTACCCTGTTTCCCAGAAAACAGCTATCATTATCTCTGCACTGAAAGACTTTCTCCATCTTCCTTCATGATTCTCTGGTTTGTTGAACACTAGAAGTTGCTCTTTTGTGTTTAATCATAAATTTGAGTAGCCCAGATCTTGATGTAGGTTCATTTAAAACAAACAAACCCAAAAATCCCACACTGCTTGGCCCATTGTGAAGTTTCAACCATATGATGGCATGCAATTTCTGCAACAAATTCTGCAAACAGATAGCCTAAAGTGACAGAGATTTCACAGCACAGGGGAAAAAAAAAAAAAAAAGAAAAAAAAAAAAAAACTACTCCCCAGAAAACTGCACTGCAGGCCTCAGGAAACCAAAGTTGTGGGAAATGCAGGGGCAAGGCAGGTGGTAAAACAGTTGTCAGTGAAGGGGTGAAAGCCTAATAACTGACTTGACACAGTTTATTAAATCTTGGCTGAGTGCTCTATGCAAAGATTTATTGGAGGGAGAGGGAGCTGGAACACAACCTCACAGAACACAAAACATGCATAGTTTCTTGTACTAGGTAATTGCTCAAACATTTATTTGAAAGTACAAGAGCAGACAAAAGAGAAAGGATAACTACTGCATCACCTAAGATCGTTCCTGATCACTTTAACAGAATTTTTTAAAAAAGCAATCTAAAAACCAGCAATCTTCAACAAACTTCTTTCCCCCCAAAATTACTTTCTATTAATTTCACTATGTTATTTCCCTTTGGAGTGAAACCCTGAGATAATTCAGTCAAGCCCTAATGAAAGAACAGGAGCACATCCTATCTCATATTTCTATCCCAATTCAATTCCCTGTAAGAAGTGTACAAGTAGAACATTTTTCCTGCAACATCAGAAACTTCCTCCTCACGTTGTAAAAGTTAACAAGCTTTAACAAGCATTTATAAAACAGGGTTGGAAGTACCCTATAAGTTCACATTCATGGGCAAAAAAATATGAGCTGCATGGCCCTTTTCTGAAAAGTTGGTTTTTAAACTAATTTTACAGAGTAGCGTGTTTAAAATGAACTCTTTCCCTGCTCTGTGATTAAAATAGATGTAGCAATGAATAGATTTTTTTTTTCTAAGTTAGATCAGTCTCAACAAATTCACTTTACTTACAGCATCTTCATAACTCCACAATAGAAAAATTAAGCCAAAGAGCCCACAATTGACCACAATGACACATTCCTCTTTTTGCAACTAGTTTCAGTTTCGAAGCAGACTGCATTAAATCAGCTTCTGGAAAGGAGGGTTCTATGGCAGAATTTAGGAAGTCATATATTCTCAAAACAAATTACTCCAAAGCTCAGGAGTTTTTATGAAAAACTAGTGCATGTCTAAAACAACAAACATTATGTTCTTCTCTTCTTCTTCCCATTCATTTAAGACCAGTACTATATCAACTCTCAACTCGCACTAGCTGGACAACTGACCTGACAAAGACAAGCAGGGAGCAACACTCCATACACACTTCTCCATAGTGTTTGCTGTGGACTAACAACTCAGTATCAACTACTCTCTTTACAAAACTTTAGAAATAACACTGATATTAAACAAGCATCAGCAGGGCCTCTGCTGCGTGACATGTAACGGATCCAACAGATTTATTTCCTGTGATTAAGCTGAAATGACTGAAGTTAAGAAAACCTCCAGATGGAAATCAGCAGTTTTAAAAGGTCTCCTGTGTTCAGTCCCGAGAACTTTGTTTTGTTTGGACAGGAGTTCACAAGCAGCAATATCTCACGTTAGAAACATCTTCAGTGACACACAGGAATGGATGGCTTTCCTCTTTTCAGAAAAAGAATTCTACACAGCATTTCTATCACATATGATTTACGAAGACTATTACTTCAAGAAAACGCCTGAAGCTCATCTGAATTATCACCGAGGACCTTAAGCAAAATGCCTTTAGACAACACGCGAATGCCCTCTTTTGGAAGTGAGCCACTCATAAGGCCTGTGCTAATAAAGACACAGAAGAGCAGCTGGAAGCAATAAAGGACCGGCGACTTCAGGTTTCAGGTTTCATTGCCCAGGGCATTGCTCCATCGGGAGATTATTTCCCCAGTGCGAGCGGACGGAGCTTACCGACAAATCGAAGGAGCCAAATTTTAACTGCATTCGGTGCTGAACCCCACGGCCTTCCATAGGTGGCGTGTGGATCCTCGGGGGCAAAAGCTAATTAACAAAAGCGAGTCCACCACTAAGCGTTGCTCCACAGTCCCAAGGGCAGATGCCCAGCTCCACAGAGGCGGTCTGAGCCTTACAGCACCCCTACCACCCAGCTCCCCCTCCCAGCGGCCCCCCTTCCTGGGGGCTGGCCGCGAGGCCGAGCCGTTACCAGAGACCCCGGGCCGAGGGTCCGAGAGACAACCCCTCCCACCCAGCAGCCCGCAGGGAGGCGGCACACGGCGACACTCCGCGACGACACACCACCGGCGGCATCACAGCCCCCCCCTCCCCGCCACGGCGGGGGGACTCCAGCCCAGGGCTCCCGCGGGGCTCTCTCTCACCTCTCCCCGCAGCCAGGTCCAGCGAGAGACGCTGTGGAGCTGCCCAGCCAGTGCTGGTACTGCCGCTGGGACGGGGGAGGGGATGTGTGTGCGAGGGGTGCGGCGGCCAGGACCCCTCCCCTCCCCGCCGCGGGCTCCACCTGCCGCGCGCGGCACCAAAGGCTCCTTCCCTCACGAGGGCGCGCACGCCCCGATCCGCTCCCCCTCCGCCCCCCCCACCTACCTCTGCGGCGGCGCCCGGTCGCTGCTTGATCCGCTCATCCGCCGCGGCGGGCTCAAGCGCAGGCGCGCCCCGCCCCGTTAGGAGGTGACCAGTAGGGGGAGCGCCGCCGCGGGTGCGGGGCGGTTGGTGGCCGTTAGCGCGGCCTGAGGCGGAGGTGGTGGAAGGACACTGGGGCTAGGCTGTGGGTTTCTGTGAGGGTGGGCGGGCTGCCGGCCGCTAAAGGGGGCTAGAGGAAGGAAGGTGATGGGGTGGAGGCTGGGGGAGGTGAAATGTCTCTCGGTGTGTGATGGGGCTGGGGGCCCAGAGGTCATTCCACCAGGAACAAAAGGCACAATATAATCCGAGGGGCAAAACCAAAACATTTTGAGGTCACTTGGAGGGAGGCCTAGCTGTGAGGGAGCTGATGAAGTTGGCGGTGTTGGTGCTGTATTTTTTGTAAAACAAACCCCCTTTCTTTCAAGCAGCAGGATTCCTTCAAGTAGAAACTGTGAACTGTGCAGAGTGCTGGAAAAAGTACAGTCATAAACAGTGCAGCAGCGTCGAATTCATCATCAAGTGTGGTTTCAAGTAATAGCTTATGCAGCCAAAAAGTAGTAACAATGGAAGTAAAATATGCTCAGAACAATAACCCATAAATTAGCTGAAGACATGGTTGCCAATTAATATATGAACAGGAACCCTGCTTTGGGTTGTTTGGGTTTTTTCCATTTAAAATATGTTCCCTCCCAGCAGTTTAAAGCGTGTCCTTGGTAATAAGAAACTACTGAGCAGCTTGCATATGTTACCATATTTAAAATAAAATCAGTGTGTACCTCAGGTTTTCATCACTTGCCAGTTGACATCATTGCAAACAGTTGCAGATTGCTGAATTGCTTTTGGAAATGCTGACCATCCTCTTTTGACTTGGTACAAGAGAAAGTACTGTCCATACATTCAGAAAATGCCTAGCACCTTCAGCACTGACCTGCTAACTCATGACGCAGAAAAGTTGTCAAAAGATTAATGTTTCCAACTCTGAAAATAAGCCGCCTAGCTCAAACTATTTTTCATAGATTTATCTGCTGTACCTCAATTATGTAGTGGTGTTGCTAGGAGTCCATTATCTTGGGCTAATGTTCCACTCACAATCTTTTCATTCGGTTCCTTGAATAATCTCAGTTAATTAAAAGGCTGAGTATTCTTTCCCCAGTACTTTTTCCTTTTTAGTGCATCTGTAGAAAAATATGCATATATTCCTGATTGCAGAATATTGCTTTTGCATCTCAGCAATGAGACATAAAATGTTGAAAAATACAGAGAACAATTTTGTTTTCATCATTAGATTAGTTTCTTTGTACTAAGCTTTCTATAATTAAACAATACTTCTCCTCAAAGGAGGGCCCTAGAATGAGATAATTCACTCTGACAATAGTTAACACATGCAGGCTTTCTCCCTGTAGAGCTTTAATTCACAGGGCTGGTTGTGGTCTAGCGAATGGACTGAGTCTAGCTTTGGGAAGCAGTCCCACTCAGATGCAATTCATGTCCTGCCTTGTGATACAGCAATTCTTTTAAAGCCATCGTCAAGGATACCATATTTCGTACTGTCACACTTTGAGAGCTCCATAGAAAACGTGGAGTTGTTCAAGTTGTGCTAAACACACGTGGACAGGTCACCATTGCAGATGTACAAAGTATGCCATAGCAGACGGCTGGGTATCAGTTCATTTATTGAGTATGCCAGATACATACCACATGGGGCTTTTCTGGTAAAGGAAAACAGAAAGACTAAAAGCAACAGGAGAGTCTAAAGTAAAGTGAGAATTCTGCAGTCCTGGCAAAGGAGCCTTCTGCACCCCTCTTTTTTTTTTTTTTCAGTTTCTCTGAAGTGTATAGTATAGCTTCCTGCCACATCTCTAGGCACAGACAGCTCTGAAAATTAGAAAGAGGAAAAAAACCCCACAGAAATAAACTAGAGATATTGTATTAAAACATTACCATGAAAGATATCAACAGCTTTATGTTTTCAGGGAAGCTGCCGTTTCCTTGCTCTTCCTGGAAGTTTCAGCTTCCCACATCTCAAAGAGAGTTGTGACTTTTGTTCTCAGCTTGAAAATAATTTTTATTAGAAAAGTCAAAATTTAGCTCTCAGTTATCATTAACTAAAGTTGGTTATAATTAAAAACCAGCTGGCGTTGTGCAGAACAGCAAAAGATTTTTTTAACTAAATGTTCACCTAAAATGGTTTCAGTCTCTTCTTGTGGAAAAACCCCTAATTTGAGAGGTCCTCGGTTGCCCTCTGCGGGAGCGCCGGAGCACTGCTTATAGAGCAGTCAGCTCTGCAGCCACTGGACACTTACTTCTTGCCTCGCTGCATTGTTCTGTTCTGGTTTAGAGAAGTTTTCCGCATTGTGACATTAGTAAAAGTAAAAAAAATTAAAAATAAAAAAAAATTATTTGGTTGTAAGTACATTGTTTGTGGTAGAATGCAACGTTTAGTAGTACCTTTATCGTTGAGTTTGGTGACATGGTTGTTTTAAGCTTTAAAACTACTGGCATTGCTAAAAATGGTTTGAATTTATGACTTGAAGTCAGCGTGGCTGTACTAATTAAAATTAAAAACAAGATGACATTTCATGTCTGATTCAAGAAGCTGTGTTGTAGGTAACTGAAGTACTTCTAATTTGCATTACAGTAATTCTCATTGTCTTCAGTTTGTTCACAGTTACAACCGCTATCCTTATGAAATAATTTTTCTCCACAGTAATCGATAATTTACTACATTCATTCATGGGAGCAACTTAAAAAATATCCAAATTTATTTTTCCACTGTTAGATCACATTTTTTTTTTATAAGATACTAGAATTGCTCATTCTGTCACAGGCACTGGCACTGCAGAATGCCATTATGTGTGTTCCTCCTGCCTTTAGATCTAAGCTTGTCTCTATGAAATATGTCAGTCCTGGTTTTCTGCATTATATTTGGTTATTTAGGACACGATGTTATAGGAGTTTTAATTCAACTCAGGCATTTTTCAAGCACCAGAATATTTTTATTCTTTTGCGTACTCAGTGTTCAAGTATTCTTAGCCCTGATCTGGCTTGTTGGTTTTGCAGTTTTCGGTATGCTTTTGTCTGACAAGCCTTCTTTAAATATCTACTCTATCAGCTCCTCTGCTGTCTTGGAAAAGCTCCTTCTCCCCATCTGTCTCTTTCTAGCCTCAAAATTCTGTGTAGGGAACCTCAGATTTCCCATGTACAGTGAACTGAACTTGATAAGATTATATTTAGCTGTATCAGTAGGATTTTAATCCAATAATCCTGCTGAGAGGGTGTTCTTGGCAGCAAGGAGACTAATGCACCTGTTTCACCTGCCACTTAGTTTGCATACCTTTGCAGTCAGTTTTTTCAGAACTCTTTGTACTAGTAGTTGGTATTGCAAGGAAACAGAAAACAAGAATGCATCTATTCTTGCACTAAAGGGTAAAGGTACATAAAGGATGTAAAACATTCACTTGTCATATAGAATGTCAACTCTCTCCTGAATTTGAAATAACCCTTGCCAATAATCAATTTCAGAACTCTACATTATAAACCTCTCTGCCAATACAGGATGCATCAGGCTTAAGTGGCACTGTCAAACTTGTTCTTCCCCAGGTTTGAAACATTTATTTTTGTTTTGGGAAGTTCAGATTGTCCAGAGTCTTGAAGGAGAGGAGGAGGGGAACAAAGAGGGAGAAGGTGAAAAGGCCGCAGTGCACTTCTTAAATCTGGTTGACAGCAATATTGACCAGAACTTGTTCAAGCCAAGAGTACACAGCCGTTAATAATCCAGATCTGAACTTTGCTGTTGAAGAGTATAGATCTTGTTCCACACCATCACATATCATTGACAGTTGTTCCTAGGTGGAAATGTAGGTAATTCTTCCTCTGCCTAAGAATAGTTAAACGATTAAGATCATCCCTTCCACCTAAAAAAGTAGTCCAAAAGAGTTTTTCAGTGAGAAATCAAAAAAGATCATCACTGATGAAGTAATCAAAGTTCTTAAAATATGAGAAACTCAGTGCAGAAGGAGAAACTTCTAGTCCTTGTAGTGGTTTGTTGTGCTTTTACACAACAACTGCTCTCTCACCCTTCCCCCTTTCCCAGGAATGGGGGAGAGAATTAAAGGGATAAAGGGAAAAGGAACCATTTAATAACTAAACTACAATATTATTTAGAATAATAGGAATGATTATGATTATAATTATAGTAATATATACAAATATACAAATGAGTGATACACAAGTACAGTGGTACGGTTCACCACCCAATGACCAAGGCTCAGCATGTTCCCAGCTAATGATCCTGGAATAGGGAGAGTCCCAAAACTGCAATCCCAGAATACAAGTAAGAGCCCAAGTGTCCCAAGATGGAGAGCTGACTGAGGGAGGGAGATGACCCTGGGAGAGGGACCACCTGGAGAGAGCTGACCCTGAAAAGAGAGCTGACCCGGAGCAAGAGAGCGAGCTTCCAGATAGATCCTTACCTATATACAGGGCATGATGTGCATGATATGGAATAGAACATTGGCTAATTTGAGTCTCAGTCCTAAGCTTAATGTCAAATCCTGGGTTGGTAACCAGGACTGTGCTCCCTCCTCACTTCTCCTGCACCTGCAGACACTGGCACAGCAGTGAAGCTTAAATATCCTTGACTGTCCTGGCAGCAACTGTAAATATCAGTATGTTATCAGCCTTCTCAGCACAAATCCAAAACTTAGCTTCAAACTAGCTGCTATGAAGAAAGTTAACTCTGTCTCAGCTGAAACCAGGACTTGGTATCACAGAAAACCAAAGTGGGTTTCTGAACTAGACTACTGTAAAGCTGAGATCAAACTAAGTTCTTTCTCAGCTTGTTTAGCCAATGTTGACAGGATGGGATTCTCACAGATGCTGCATATGCCTCTGTAGTATTTGATCAAAGTCAGTTCCACTGCTTCCAAGGATATTTTTTGTCAAGATATTGTGGTGCGAGTCTTACCCTAGTCCAGGACCAGGATCATTACAGTGATCAGTCCATCACAGATGAATTTCTTCACAGAACATTTGCTACAGAAACACCAGTTCACTGGCGATGAGCCACAGCAACAAAGATGGTGGCCAGGACCACACCTGGGGACTACATGCTGGTAGTCTTCTGCACAGGCTGTCCCACCTGCCTGATTGCTGTCATTCCTGTGTTCTGTTTTCAGACAGATGCTGTGATCAGGAACTCCCATCTGATCCTAATATTCATCCATTCAAAACTTAGCATTGAGCCCCTCACTTATCTGCCACACCCTGACTCCAAGTGCTGGGACATTAGAGTGGGAGGAATGTAAGTCATCCAGCACTTTTTCCGTATTTGCATGGCTTGTCAAGTGTAAGGCTTCACAGAGATCTGTGATGTTGGTGGAGTACTATTGTGTGCTGATTTTGTCTAGGATAGAGTTGGTTTTCTTCAGTCGTAGCTCCTCTGTGGCTATGTTTTGGATTTGTGACCAAAAGAGAGTTGGTAACACACCCATGTTTTAGCTGTTTCTGAACAGTGCTCACACAGGGTCAAGGACTTTTTTTTTTTTCTTGTTTCTCATGCTTCCCCACCAGTGTGTAGGCTGGGGAGTGCACAGGAAGCTGGGAGGGGACACAGCTGAGACAGCTGATCCCAGCTGACCAAAGGGATATTCCATACCATATGACGTCATGCTCAGCAATAAAAACTGGTCGAAAAAAGGAGGTAGGGGGACATTTAGAGTTATGGTGTTTGCCTTCCCAAGTAACCATTACACGTGATGGAATCCTGCTTTCCTGGAAATGGCCAAACACCTGCCTGCTGATGGGAAGTATTGAATGAATTCCTTATTTTGCTTTGCACACGCGGCCTTTGCTTTGCCCATTAAACTGTTTTTATCTCAACCCATGAGTTTTCTCACTTTTACCCTTCTGATTCTCTCCCCATCCCACTGGTGGGGAGTGAGCAAGAGGCTTCATAGTTCTTAGCTGCTGGCTGGGGCTAACCCATTGGTACAGTTCCTCCACCTCATGCCAGCATTGCAGGAAACATGCACACAATTAAGATCAAGGTTTTTCAGGTTGAACCTTCTTTTCCAGAACTTCTTGCTGACATGTTCTTTGTCTTTTGCTCCTCAGTGTGGACTCTTGTACAGAATGGAAGAAAACATACTGAAAGTCAGAAGCCTGTCTTCCAAAAGGAGATAACCTACTTGTCAGGGTACGAAGGGACCTCCATAGCTGTGAGACTTCTTTCTGGTCCCTTGTCAAGTTCGTAGGCAATATCTGCTAGTCCCTCCAAATAAAATTTTTAATCAAGGCTTTCTCTCCTTTTGTGTCTCTTTTTGTTCCCTGGGATGATTTTTTCCCCTCTATTTTTGAAAAAGTTCTCTCCTGTATTGGATGCAATACTATTCTGAGGCCTAAATTTGGACAAAAGTGAGTGCTTTTCACTCAGAGTGAGCCCTCCCTTCTCTCAGACCTGTTACCAGTTGCTGGCTAAGCAAGCCCATTCAGACCATGACAGCTATGAATATGGTCCCCTGGTGACTAGCTGTTGAGATCAATGTTTTAGTGGAAGCAGCAACTGCAATTGATCCTTAGCAGATTGCAAATTAAAGCTTGTGTCTTGCCATAAGCCTCCCTCCTGACCTTGCATTGCTAGCTTGATTCATACCCTTAATGTATGTAGTTTTTATGTCTTTATATTGTATGTCCCTAATGCATAATCCTCAAAGCATATTCTATTTCCAGACCTCATCTTAACCTTAAGGAGGGTTAACGATGTCTCACTTCCTTCATTTTCTTACTAGATAGCTAAGTTCACTTAGCTTGTAAATGCTTGGTCTCTAGCACATCATTACTGAAAAAAAAACTTACACATTCACTGTTCAGGGTGGTTATCTAGCCAGTGCTTGAGGGATTTTGTCAAAAAAAGTCTACTGTCACATTCGATTTTCCTCTCACAGACAAGTATTCATTAATTCAGTGCAAAGCACAGGCATCTCTCAGAGTCTTGTTGAGATTTTTATTTAGCAGTAGGGTAATTGAATCAAGACTCCATCCACCTCTGCAAATGTGTGTTGTGATTATGTGGTCTACAGCCTGTCAGAAGCTTATGAAACATTTTCTAATCAGGGAAAGGCAAGTCAGGCAATTTTCTCTATTTTAGCTCTTGTACCACACAGCTCCTGTGTTATCTGACACTTTATTTCTGTGATAAGAAAGCCTGATGCATAGAAAACTATGTCAAAGCAACTCATCCCGTGTGTTTTTAGGTCCTTTCCACACTACGTAATGCTAGTTTTCATTCTTCACCATGTTTTTGTTACCTTCTTAATATGTTAAAGGCCAGTATCTCACATCTGGACCTTGACAGGTTGATCTTGATAAGTTGAGAGCTATGCCCTTTGTTTTGGCACATGTTTAATAGCTATGAACATCACAAATGAAATATGATGTGTCTACTCATCATTGCCCCAGCTACAGGAAACTTCTTGTCATTCCTCTCTGCTGCAACCTTGCAGTCTACAAATCTAGTTGGAAGTTGCCTAGACAGTTCTGCATTTCTGTCTCATTAAATATCTGAACTGTCATCCGTTTTAGGTTTTATCAGTGTGAGTATAGTTGTCATGAAACTCACCTGTGAACCACAGTCCAAGAGACCTGAGCCCTTTATTTATTTGCAGAAGAGAATATGCACCATCAAGGATGAGGGAGATTCTAGAGGCCTGCAAAATGGAAATCACAGTGGCCATCTTTGAAAGGATGAAACGGGAGAAGACAACAACCAGGGGAATTACACTTAGCTCACTTTCCCTTCCTAGAAATAGACAAGGATAAATTATCCGTGTGTAGGTACTAGAAGGTAACAAGGTATTGAGCAACAGCTGGCATTGATAAATCAGAACAAATCATGTCAATTTAATCTTCTGTACCTGAGGAACTTTCTGAATAGGAGGAGGTCAATGTGATATGTCTTAAATTTAGTAGTACCTTACGAAGTATGAGGATGTAGTCTGAATGCAATGCCTGTAAGGTTGGGATATAATCTACCTCTGGTCTGAAAAGAGAAAAACCATCTCTGGTTCTTGTGGGTTTTAGGAAAGG
>VZTO01013153.1:0-60715 GCA_013400615.1 Syrrhaptes paradoxus | reverse complement strand
CCACCTGAACTATGAGTAGTAATTCATCCTAGTGGGAAAGGATACACGCACACCGTATACTTAAGGCAGATGGCCCAGTGAAAGTTATAAAACCTGCTGTTGTTTAAATCTTACAGGGGAAAAAAAAATCATAAAATACCTTAAGTATCCAGGAGGGCAACCAAATACTTTGACAACCAAATACTTAGGAGACATCAGTTTAGACTAACAGTGATGGTATTTTAAACAACAAAACTTCCAAAATGAAATCTAGTTGTGCTCAAGTTGTCCTGAGATCTTGAAAGGTCTTTTCTAATATTTCCTCTTCTGCCTTTTCTTCCCGTGCCCTTAACAGAGCAGAGGAGGGTCAGAGCCTTGCCTGTACAGTCATGGACCTCCATGTTGCTGTACTAATTGTTCCAGTTGACAGCCTGACCCTTTGAACCTTGCTGAAAAATTCCAAATCCCAACCCCACGTTTAGTTCAGGCTTTGAGGCAGCTTTGTGAGAACATAGACAGTTTTTCTGATGGCATCCTCCCTTTTGTGAAGGGCTCTCACTTGCAGAGAGTCCTAAGAGGCTCCCTGCGATGGCTTGTTTTTTATTCATTATCTCTGTGCAGCTGCTACTGGGAGAAGTTGTGATGTAATGTGATCTACAGTGTAGGCTGGTGACATTCAGCTCTACCTCTCATTTTCATCAGAAGCAGACACAACCATCACCCGTCTCTCTCGACATTTGGCAGCGGCACGAAGCTGAATTAATGACAGTTGGCTGAAGCTCAGTTGAAAGAAGATGGAAGTGATACTGACTATCAAGCAAAAGTAGGAGGAGGACCTGGCAAAGTTGGAAGCTGTTTCATCAGCTGAGGGAAGATAAAAGACCATTGTCAAAATGACTGCGATTTCAGGTTTTGACTAGATTCATCACTACTCCTAACCCCCAGACTGCAAAAACATCATTTATCACAGAGAACTGCTTACAGTGTTCTCTCTTTTCCTGTCAAATTCAGCTCTTCAATTACTCATATATACTTTTACCGTTTCTAGGGCAGTGTTCTCATGTAGGACAGACAGGAGATAACGGGCAGCTCTGACTCACGGGGAAGGCAGCAGCCTTGCTCCTGAGCGTGGTGGTTTGCAGGGGTGCATCCGCTGCTCACAGCAAGAGCGTGGGAGATTCACAATGTTGGTCTCTATTGCCAAACCTGACACAAGCTCTGTCCCCGGATAGCTTAAACACTTTCTGCAGCTCCAGGCAACCTGTTAAAGGAGGTTTCCAGAGTTATGGACCAAACTGTACTGGGGATATTCTTGAAAGGGGCAAAGGGTGGAGACTTCTGGATGGTGATTAGATTCTGCTACCAATGCCCACAAACATCGGTTCTGACCCTCTCTAGAGAGGCACAGGGTGGTTCGCTAGTGCAGGAAATCACATCCTTTGCCGTGATGTACAAGGTAGAGAACATACTTTTTCCCTTGCCCATATTCATCTCTGATTTGGGTAGGGAGGAGGGGAGATTGACATTCAAAAAAATATTAGAATTGTTTCATTTTTCTTTAATGAAAGATTTACAGAATATTATCAGCTATCAGTTCTTCTCCAAAGCTTCTTTCTACACACGAGCTCAGGACAACCTGTAATGCAAGAGAGTGAAAGAGAGAGCCGACAACCCAACCGCCAGCCCCAGGCATTTCACAAAGGAGGATATTTATACCTGCTGTCATGGCACTGACTGTAGTGCGCAGCAGATGTACCAAAGCTAGTTTTAAATCAGTAAATATGTGCACCAGCTTTAAAGCATGCTAGCATGTAGTGCAGGTACCAGTGGTTGTTTAGCTGACAGTGCACCCTCTCACCCTGCTTTTCAGACAGGTTTTGCAGCCTGGGCAGTGCTCCAGGCTCCTGTGCTCTGCCACAAGCATGCTAGACATAACCACACTCTGCACTGAATCGTAAGCCAAAAAACTTGGCTGGAACTTGATACAAAACTGCTTTTTTTTTCCTCTAGTGTTCTGAAGGAAGACTGAAGCTGGATGCTCTGATGACAGATGTAGATTTGCTACCTAACTAGTTCTGTCACGCTCTGGGCCAGTTTGTGCCTTTAATGCTCCATGACCTGGTTCCCTCAAGTGCTGACGGCTGATATCTGGAGAGCATCTAGGCTGATGTCCTCCCAGGAGGACGTGGGCACCCAGAGCTCTGTGGGGAGCCGGGCCCTGGGCAAGGAGCAGGAGGACATCAAGCACGGTGTGTGCACTCCCAGTGTCCCTGGAGCTATGCATGTGTCTCCTGCTAATGATGCCTGTGACAGCGAGACCCCAATGACAACTGCATAAAGGACATGGAGATGACGCAAAATATTGGTAACTGTCACATGATACACGTGCCCATCGCTTCTTGTCCCTCCTGTCCCTGTCTCACCTCCGTGCACTCGTGTCCCACCCAAGGTGGCTGCAGTCACGGGGACTGTAGGGCTTTCCCCCCTTGTCTTGTTTTGTTTCACCCCCACAAAAAGAAAAATGTACCTGAAGTCTTCCATGTGCTGGTGGTACCCAAAACAGTGGGGAGAAGAATGTTGCAAGAGTTGGGGGAACTGCGTTTTGACAAGTAGAAGGTTATCCCAGAGGAGAAAGGTTTTCTTCACCTCGTAAGCTCTTCTGGGCATAGACAGTTCTTTTGTTCCATCCATGCAGCACCTACCAGCATGGTGGGGCACCATTAATAATATAAATTGATTTGTACAGAGCTTTTTAAAAATACATTTTTTGCCCAGTCACACTGTGAAAGGTGATTTACGTGAAATTCCCCTTCATTTCAAAGGGAGCAGGGGACAGGCAAATTTCATAGCTACTCCTGGTTTTGAATAAGAATAGGAGTTTATAAAATAGGAGATTATATTCTATGCATAGGAATGCATCTGGTGCATTTTGGGGTGTATTATTTACTTTCA
This sequence comes from Syrrhaptes paradoxus, assembly GCA_013400615.1. Classification (NCBI taxonomy): domain Eukaryota; kingdom Metazoa; phylum Chordata; class Aves; order Pterocliformes; family Pteroclidae; genus Syrrhaptes; species Syrrhaptes paradoxus. The sequence continues at coordinate 57,784 of VZTO01013153.1, read as the reverse complement.
AATAATATGACCATTTCAATGAGATGGTTTATCTAATTTCTGCTGTAGCATCATTGAAAAATAAAATTTGCAGAAGGACATGGATGAAAACTTCTAGTTTGTGCAGGCGTTTGGAAACACAATTTGCAGTTTATGTGCTGCTGCCATCTGGTGATTTTTTCCCTTAAATGCAGCACAAAACTGAGATACAGCTGTACAGAAAGGGATCAGTGCTGCAGTGGCAAGTAGTCCTGGGCTGATCTCTCTTACAGAAAAGTTATAGAACCATGTATTATTGCCTTTGGCTAGAAAATAAATATCAACTAGATCTTTTCACCTCAGTTTGCTTGTTTATCACCATTTCTGCAATGTGGAAAGTGAATCAGTGTCAGAGAAGTTGTAAAGGGATTTATAAAAAAAGACTAAGAATAGGCACTAAGTGGAATTTTTGCATTCATAGTCAAGAGTCAGTAATTGGTGCAGTTGCCTATGGGGGGGCTACTTCTTAGATTAAAGAAAGATGGTACAGTATGCTGGGAGCTAACAGAATTTATGGAATATTTACATAGGATCAGGTTTTTCCAAATACATGGGAACTGATAGAAATGATAGCGTTTCTTTTCCTAAAATGCTGAAAGTTGTACAAAATAATTTGTTATGGTGCACCAAGGCTAAGTGAACTTCAGGAAGTCCACTGCTCTGGATAACAGCATTAAAAAAAAAAATCTGTCATGTAGAACAGAAATTCACTGATTTTTTTGCTTTGTGTGTCTCAAGGTTTCGAAGAATCAGAGCCTTCACGTCTTCCACATGCTGCCGCTAGAGCCTAAGTGCTGAGCAGCTTTGGCGGACCGAGCACTTTTGAGTATTTGATGCCTGTGTTTGAGAAGCAAAACACAAAACCTCCAGAATTTAATAAAACATCTATTCAGTTCTGGCACTTCTGTGGACATGGTGTCATCTTCATTGACCCCAACTCTTACTGTGTTCGACTACCGTAGAATTCAACTACTGTTGAATGGACGTGCTTCTTAAGGTCCAATTAGTGAGATATTTGTGTGTCCACCTAACCCTGGGTATGGGAAAGTTATGCATAGACTTAAGCCTGGACCTAGTTTCCCTGCTGAATTTAGCCTGTGTTTAAGCTGTAATGAAGTTAATGCCTTGAATGTTTTATGTGAGAGACTGCAAAATGCTTTTGCTTATGCAATGAAGTGAAAAAGTCTTATTCTAAGTCCTTCAGGCTTCTTTTCCATTTATAAAATACCTACATTGTGGCTTTTGTGCATTATTTAGTCCCATCTACGTAGCAGATAGCTTTAGAAATATTTATCCTTATCAATGTCCAGCAACATTTAAATAGCTACAAAAATATCTACAATTTTAACAGCATTGCTAGGTTGCAAAGGGCCGTTCTGCTTTTTTCCTATAACAGGATCTACAGTCTAGATTTATATTTGTGAATTTAAAATTAAAATTTGCACAAAGGTGCTTGCATTTGAAGTTTTTGTGCCTATGCTTTCCCACATACTCAAATGATGTAGAAAAACAAATATTAAAGTACGTTCATCAATGTTAATGTGATTCAAAAGGCATGCAAAACCGTATGCTATTATTGACAAGCAGTGCATTAGCTCTCATGGCATATTTTCCAGTTTGCAAGTATTCTCCAGGCTGGAAACTAGAAAGAAGTTGTGTTATTTGCAGCCAAGTCCACAGAAAACCAGCTGCGGAGTTTTCACAGGAATGCAGAACTGTACTCCAGCACTTTTTTTTTTTTTAACTAATTAGGGAATAGTCTCTCATTAATGGTGAGCCTAGGAGCATGACGGTTTCAGAAAGTTCCTGCAGTGACGGTTGCTGAAAATGGAAGCCACTGTATCTGCATGCAAATAAGGGGAGAGAAGAAGTCTCTTAATGAAATCAAATTGATCAAGTAAAAGGCTGGAAAGCTGTGGGACCTTTGGGATTTGGAAGGCATATACTTTCTTATATGATCCAAAATGAAGCAGAAACCTGATTAGTAAGTTCCTCTAACCTATTTTTATTTAAAATTCAGGCAGAACAGAAATGGGATGCAGGAGCTAAACCCTCCCAGTTCAATTAGCACAGAAAGGCGAAGAGCCAAGGTTTTCCTCACCAAGGTCTTCAGGGGTGATTCTCAGGTTTCCCCTTTCCAGCATAGACAGATGTATGCTCCACACAGGGCCCAGAGTTGTAATTTTTAGTTCATAGTTGAATACTGGTCTGTGTCTCTTCTTCTTCTCCAAACATACTTTAACTTTCCTTGGTGTGATGCTCTGCATGTATTTGCAGAATCTCTGCAGGTTTGGGTGTCTCCACACACTAGGAGAACTGAGCAGAGCTACATGAATAATGGATATTTTGGTTCAGTGGCTGAACCAAATGATTGGGGAAAAATGCAGTTTGGGTAGACTAGAAACGAAAACACGTCTTGCTTAATGTTCAGGTGATTTAACTCATTTTTTTCACCTTTCTCCTCTAAATTAAAAAAATGTCATTGCTTTCAGAAAAGAAAAATAAACTCATTTGAAAGAGAAAGGTGAGAGTGCCTTAAAAATGTCGAAATAAACTATGTCTGTAGTTTCTAACCCTCCTAAAGACAATCTTCCAGTTGCCAGAAGACTTTAGTTCATTTAAACTTAAGGAATTATTGCTGTGAAGAAGTGGTGTCCCTAAGGTGGCCTTGGCCACTGCTGAAAGGGCTTTAGATGATAATCCATTCTGAGACAAAACACCGTCAGCATCTAGCCTGGACATTTTCAAAAACCTGATAGATGGAGGAATTTATCCTAGGAGACCTAGCAAAGACCTGCTTTGGACACCTGCAAAAAATCAGTGTCCTAGTAGAAACTTGGGCTATAGGTAACCTTGCTGGGTATTAGAGCCTGCCAAGAAAAACTGTACTGTTACCCTTGGCAAGCTATTAACATTACTGGAAATCTCACAAAGAGGGAAACTCTATTCCTTCTCAGGACAGCATTAGGCATAGTCTAATTTGCAGTCTCACTTAATCCCTATTTGGGACACTAAGAGGAAATGAAATGATAAATTGCCCCACTCCTCACCTGAAACACAGTATGCAAATGCTTCCCTCCATTATGCAAACCTTACTTGGCTCTGGTATACAGACATTAAACCAAACTATATTTACATAGGTTGAAAATGAGCTGCCTCAAATTGGAAAGGCTATCATGTTTAATTTAGTTTCAGCATGGCCCCAGCCCTGAGTGTGTTGTTCAGCTTGAAGACCTTGTGGGAGCACTTCAACAATCACTTCATAGTTTTGAGGTTTTTTTAACCTCACCTTGTATTGGAGGCCCATGTTCATTTTTACTAAGTCTTTTTTTAAATTCAGACTTCCGCTGAAATCAAGGGAATCTTGACTGGCTTTGAATAAAGTGTTACAGAGTCAGAAAAACATCTCATCTTTTAAAAACTCCTCATCTTCACCTGCCTACCTTCGTCAAGGCTTGGCACACTGGGTAGGATCTTGCAAGTCAGTGTGGGATGTAATGATTAAATTAGGCATCTGAATGTAGTTGGAAAAGAACTGCAGCTCAGACCCTCAGAGACATCGCTTTGCGCCAGCTATATGGGAAATTTAAGCGTTTACTCTAGGGGTACTAGTTCATTACACATCTCATATGGAGCTAGGTGCAAATTAGATACCTAACTCAGATGAAGGTGACTTCTTGGTCTGAGGATGGGAAATCACAGTAACAGGTGAGTTGTGCTTAACATGGTTCTCGTTCTACTAGACTTTTCTTCTCTTTTGTAAGTTTCTCTTTTGCTAACATAATTCCAGAAACTGGATTTATATTCAGAATGGTCATTAGGTCCATATTATAAGACCATTTTAAACACAGCCTTTCAGAGTGGTTTGAGCCTTGGTTTACGTACAATACCTTGAGTGTTTAATCAGTGAGAGCCATGATAGCAGTGCACACACCACACCTCATTCCAGGGCAAGTCCAGGGAGACATCATCATCATTCTGGATGAGGCTTTGAGCAACCTGGGCTAGCAGGAGGTGTCCCTGCCCATGGCAGGGGGTTGGAGCTTGACGATCTCTAAGGTCTCTTCCAACCCAAACCATTCTCCAGTTCTATGTGGAGGTCTTTCTGCAGCATAACTGTAGTGATATTAACTTGGTCTGCAGACTCCCTGTCTAGTCTTTAATGTCTCACCTTGTGGCTAAAGATCAGCTTGGAGTCCAGTGTCACATGTTTTGGGTAGCTCCCTAACTAGTGCATGAAAGTCAATGTGGGTGGGAAGGCTGTGTGGCTGTAACACAAACACAATTGACTGTTATTGGAACAGACGCATCACATTTATCTTAATTAATGGGTCAATTTTTACCTGGTCAGAAGAATAATTCTAACTGCACTTAATCTTCTATTAAAAGCTACAGGGTTTTTCCCTACATGTAATTTCTAGTAGCATGCTAACTATGTTGGTAGCCTGCATGTCTCAGGAGAAAAACAGGCATCTTAAAACACTAGGTAAGGAGATAATGCAGTCTTCTAAATCTGAAAACTTTAAAGCCTGAAGGTCAGTTGTTATGATTGTAGGATAAAATTGAGTATTTGAGACTCAAATTGGTTGGAACTACAGCAGCTGAAACATTTCAGCTTTTCAAAATTTTTCTTAAGCCTTTCTTCGTTAATTTTTATGTATGGAAAACTATAGGACAGACTGACACATTGGGAGCAACAGCTGGCAGAGATGCAAAGGGTAATAGAAACATTTTTTTTTTTAAAGTTTAGAGAATTTGCAGAGCAGTCTCCCTGGGGGGAGAAGCTGAACCATTATGTCATTTGTGGGAAACTGCAAGGATGAGTTTTGAGACCACCCACAAAGCAGGGAATTTTCAGCAACATCACTGCAGATTTTGTAATGTGTGAGATGGGAACCACATATTTCTCATCCAAAACAGGAAAGTGACGGACTGACTGATGTGCTGCTGATGATACCAGGACTGGCAATGCAAGTAATTAATTTAAAAACCATAAATTATAATCTGGTTTTGATTTTATAGTTGCTGCCTGCAAATAGATTGTGTGATTTTCATTAATTGATGTCCAAGGTACATTTAATAAAACCCATAGCCTGTTAATGTGTAAGAACAATTTGTAGACTTTTTTTTTTTTCATTTTCCAGTTCACATAAATGAGAATTGATAATTCAGGTCTCAGAACTGCTAGGTGAATTGTCATATTTTCAGGATATAACCAGAAAGTAAAAAGCCCTATGATTCAGAAGTGGTTATGTACACAAGGAACAAAAGAGGAAGTATATCCAGAATGTCTGTTTCCATTCTTTCCTTTTCCCAGCAGCATTTTTCAGCCTGCTGCCCTAACTCTGCCTCTGTTTTTATGCCAGCTATTTGAGAATGAGGGCATTACCAGTGGGTGAAGATTATCTGAAAGTCAAGTTATCCAAGGGCTGAAAGGTATCAGGATGTACAGGATAACGGAGGGTTTACTTTCAAGCATTTGTACTTTTAAAGCGGGTTGGCTTTTATTTGTGAAATCAGACAGGTATAACAATCAAAATTCAACATTTTTTTGCAAAGGAAAACAAGTGGTTCATTGCTTTACAGATTATTTACCTTGTGTATGTTGTGTGAGTATATAAAAATCTGAAACCTGCTATTGATGATGACACTGGTGAACAAGTAAATGCTTAGCAACATCAGCAGTAGCTATCCTAAGCACATTTTGTTATTTTTTCTGGTCGTAGAAATGCTGCAGATTTTTGGCCAAGATCAAGAATATTTCTAGAATTGTACATTTGAAGTGTCCTTCTTAGCTGTATATTCATTTTGGGCTGGTACTGCTTTCTGCCTTTCTAATTTTTTCCTGTCCTCTTGTTTTCCCCAGCAGAGGTGATGGTGACAAGAACAAGCAGCTGCCAGTCAGACAGCAGTGGATTCATGGAGGAGCTGCCAGAACCTGCAGTTTTGCAGGTAAGAAATAAGCAGTAGTTGTTGGTATGTCTATGAAAATTCTTCAACCCTGGCAAAAATTAACACAAAAAAAAAAGGAGTCATGAAAGTTTCATGAAAACAAATTCATTCTAGTAAATATCAGAACTTTGTGGAACTCTTCCATCACACTCATGAAAGATTTGTGTAAGGCATTAGAGAAGAAATGTTACAAGAATCTTTGATTCTTTGTCTCACTGGGTTTTTAAAGATGTTTAAAGATGTCTCTGGGCCCAGGGGTGCCCAGGGCAAAATAGCAGTGGGTGAACCAGTGTGATAGAACAAATATAATATTTCAATTCCTCCCTCTGTTTTCTTTTTCTCTTTTTTTTTTCTTTTTTTCCTTCAGAATGCTTCTTTGTCAGGAAAGATTAATTTTATTTCTGACATCTACAATCAAGAAACTCTGTCACATAGGACAGAGTTTCCAATGTTAAATCAAGATTTTCAACAGAAGCCAGATGATGGTGTTGCTAAGGTCTTCATCACAGCTTGCAAGAGCATTTCGACGGTACCTGAATCAACAAAAGCAGGCAGTGACCAGGGAGAAGAGACTCATCTGCTGCTGACTGCAGAAAATGGAGAGTATAAAGTCTGTAATGCAGAACCACAGAGTTTTGTACAAGAAATGTTATGTGACATGGACAGGAAAGAGGATAAAACTGGAAGAAAGCAACTGGAAGAAGAGGAGTGCATAAAAGAGTATAGTTCCTGTTTTCAGAGTGGTACTCAGGATGGAGATCCTAGTTCCTCAAAATTTAATCATAATTTTTATTTTCGAACAGGACACAAAAAAATGAACTTCACTGACCTGATTGATATAAACCCTGGAGTCATCAGTGGGCCCAAAATCAGAGGTAAAGATGAAGGCGAAACGTACCTGACTAAAAAGGATGTTGGAGTTGCACGTCCTGAAAGTGCCCATCATATAGGACCATGGTGGGGTGTGGAAGTGGTTAGTAAAGATGGTAACCTGCCTGCAGAGAATGAGGTGACAAACAGGCAGTTTTGCAGAACAGACAGTGACTCAAAAAATACAAGATGCTCCCTCAAAACAGAGCTCCCAGAAACTCCCCAATGGGGCTCAGCAGCACAAAGTGGGAGCAGTGATGCTTCAAGCTGTTCTCCACAAGTATCTCAGAGGCATCCCTCCTGCCTCGTAGAAGGATCTGGATTAAGTTCACTTGAAGATCAAGAGGCTGGTCGCATAGGGGAGGTATTAGGTGCTGACAAATCAGGACAGGAAGATACTGCCCAAAACAATGAAATAGCTTCTGCTCCTCTGAAATCTGTTACTGTTCAGATGTCTTCAGGGCTGGAGTTCGCTTCAAGGGTGAAGTGCACAGGGCAAAATGCTTCTTTCAGTGAGACCCTTGCTAGGGAAGATCCTGCAGACTTTTGTGAGGATGATCTTCTCATACAGTCAGACCCAAGGGCTTTGAAGGATGGTGTGAAGCAGACCACTGAAGCCTCCAGCCAAACTGACATCCATCCCAGGAAACCCAGGTGGCCACCGCTGCTTCATCCACCCCATACTCCCTTGACAAAATCAGCCTCTCTTGACACCATGCTTTGTGGCAAAGACAGGTCACGCTTCTGGGATGAAGCCTCTGGTGCTGGGGGTGCGCAGGGCAGTCACTGCTGTCACTGCTGCTGCTGCTGTCCACGGACCTTCCCCGTGGCTGGCTGTCCCCAGTGCCACATTGGCTGCTGCTCAAACCATGCCACCACCGAGCTGCAGCTCTTGAAAACACTGATGCTCCTACAGGATGCTGCAATGTGCAGTCTTACTCCGGTGAGTGGGTTTCTTCATATACATGGAAAGCCAACACACTTAAGAGCTAAATGTACAAGCTGCCTTTTCCTTTCTCTCCTGCCATGCTTGCTTCTTTAGGGGTACAGATCTTGGGAATGTAACCAGGAAATGGATAGGGAAAGAAGCATTCCCTTCTGGGCAAAAATGGCAAACCTATCTGTGTACATTCTGTTTTCTGGGCTGCCTCTTTTAGTAACTTATGTACATCAGTTCAGTCTTAAAATGGTTACTGCGAGCTGGGTGGCAAAGTTTACAGGTCAAGTGAAGAGCTGAGATATGAGAATGAGTTTCAGGGAGTTCCTGTGAATCAGCTGAGTTACAGTAACTGAGTAATTTAGTGAACTGCAGAAAATGCCAGGTTACATGATTTAGTGTAATCCTCTTTTGCTGGAACTCATTTAGGTTATATCACTTAGTGTTTATTAAAGACTAACTGTGAACACTTAGGTAGATAACATAAGCCAAACTGCTCTAAATCAAAGTGAACTGCAATTTCTCAGAGCCTCATTTGCCATGGTAGAATAAGAAGCTTGCATTAAATCTTAAGTCCTCCTAAGATGAGTATTTGCAATAAAAAATATTGAATAGTGTATTGAATAGCATATACGCCTTTTGTCAATTATCTTGCTGTTGCCACAAGATGGCAGTGACGCAGTAGCTTACGGTGGACTGGGGACCTTTTTCTCCTTGATTGATTGCTATTCTATCCCTCTTCTCACGGGGGGTAATGGCGATTTGTTGACCTCTTCCTAGTGACCTGAAGGACAGGGGCTCTTCCAGCTCACTTGAGTACACTTTTTTAATGGCTCTAAGTCCTGACTCTGTGCAGATTTGGCAGTGGGTGGAAGAAATCATGATCACTCTCTGGGCAGTGCTTACTTGCAGCCCCCCACACTCCCATCTAGGAACAAGAAAACTGAGGATCAAGATTAAAGCTTGGGGTTGGGAGGTAAATGTGCAATCAGCCAACACTCAACCTGAAAGTGTTCATGACACATCTGACTGCTACAGTGGGGTGCGATTGCTGCCCTGACCCACAGCATGAAGAGCACCAGCTGGGCTCCATCCACATGGAGCAGACACTCAGGAAAGCTCACCTACGCTACAGTCACAGCAGTGGTCCTGTCAAACTACTGTTAGTCTCTAATTACCCCTTTCTGGTGCAACCCCATGTTTGTTGGGACTAGAATTTTTAATTCACTGCTATGGGATGGTTTATCCCTGGGTCACACACATCAGGAGTGTGCCTGGCGTAGCAGCTGCATTGAAATGAAGACTGAGAATGATAATAATAATTTGGATGATGCTGTCTGTATTACTGCCATGGCAAGGTGTGAAAAGTCAAGGAAAAAAATCTTTAATGTGGCTGTAAACTCAGAGATTGATGAACTCCAGTTACAGGATTTATTTTGGTGTTCCTAGAGAGCTGCCATTGCATTAATCTTGTGCGACAAAGGAGTAACTTGCAAATCTTACTATACTTTTTTGTGTGGCATTCCTGCTCATTCATGTCCCCTGCCTTGAGACATTCCTGCTGTAGTTGGCTGCGTCAGGGTACATGTAGATGATCAATCATACTAGATACTGAAGAGCAATGGTCACATTTATGGCATAGATCCTCTGACCTCTTACAGATGCCTACTTTTGGATCAGAACAATTGCTCTGTTGTAGTACTGGCATGTACCTCTGTTGCAGTGAATGTCTGCACTTGTAGATAAAGGCAGTTCTAGGTTTCTACCTAGTAATAGACAAGAAATTATCAGTGTAATGCTTAGTAGAACCCATCATGAAAGACACTTTTCCTTCTCATAGTTCTTATGTATCTTCCCTCTCTCCCTCTCTTTTCATCTTTTTAAAAGCAGTTTCTAACTTCCAGTGGACAGTAATTTAAGCCATCACTAATTCATAGCAACTCATCCTGCTCAAATATAATGTCTGACAACAGTGCAATAACATGAGAATTTGGCACTTTGAGTCAGATCTTTGATCAAAGTTCTTTTCCCCTTCAGTGGCAAAAATGAAATTCTCACTGGCTCAGGTAGTGCCAGGACTTAATCCTGCATGCTTTAGGAGAAAAGGTGGTGACTGGAATGTGAGTGATGCACCCAGTACAAACTCAGTTGAAGTGCCATCTGGACTTTCAGCTGCTCACAGAGTCCCTGGTGTGCAGGGAAGGGCAGGACCCATGCCGCTCAGGCTGTCAGCTTTAAATGCACTTAACATGGAAGTGCTCAAAGAAAAGCAGTAAAGTGGGGTGTGTTCTTGCTTTTCTGTGTAGTGTACCCTCCATGAAATAGAAGCCATGAAGAGCTCCTGCCGGCACTTCCAGGAGAAGCTGGATGAGATTGAACAACACCTGACTGAACAGCAGGAACGGTTTGCCAGCACCATGACAGACAAAGGAAGGTAGTGGCAGCCCAACACTTCCCTAAATCCAAAGCTAAGATCCACAACAGCCCATGGGCACATGCAACATGTCTGGAAGTGTTACCACACCACTTCTGGTCAGTGAGGTGCAGCTGTGGGCATCCCTCAAGTGGAGGAGAAATGTATTGTGATGTGATTTTTGCTTAGAGGGAAGTCTAGCTTCTGTCCCCACTGTTCAAGGATCTTAAACATGAGCATTTTGAAGGGCAAGATTGCTCCATAGACACAGGCTAGATTTTCCGTGTGCAACTGTTATGTTTTAATAGCAATAGGAATGCAGGAACAGGTCTCAGTTAGCTCATCATGGACTCAGACCAGGTTCCCAGGGATTACCGAGAAACTTCAGGTTCAAAAAAGTTACTAAGGGCTTCCAGTCTTGAGCTGCCTGAAAGTAGGGCATTTATGCAGTCTTTGTGCTGGCAATAAATCAGAAGTGATAAAACTCAAGCTGGTTCTACAACTACAACATGTTTAATCTTGCAACTGGGATAATCATAAAAATGAGAGTCAAGCAGACAAGGGCTGTTATTTATTATTTTGGAAGGTATTTATTATTTTGTAAGGTATCCTGTGACCATGGGTAAAAACAAGACCACAAAAGAGGGAGATACAGGTGTTATGCTGTGGCTGAGGAAGAGGAGGGTGTTCACTGTTCACTCAAGTGTGCTTTCACTACTGTCCCTACAGGGAGGAAGGCAGACACCTGCAACTCTTACGGCAAGCCATTCGTCAGGAGGCTGGAGAGCTGGAACTTCAGCTGAATGAACACGCTTGCCAGGTCAGGGCGGGCATCCTTATGGTACGTTGCACAAGCCACCGCTTGGGTTCATGTGGGGTGAGTTTGAATTCTGTCCTGCTATTCAGTGTTGAAAGCGTTAACTGTGAGGTACATCTGAACAAACCTTTCAGCGCCACGAACAGGAGGATTTCCAATAACAGGCTTACAGTTTACACCTTTTACTCTTTTTGACTATGCTGCTTGAGCTCAACCACCCAGAAAAAGTGCAAATCCTTATGGAAGTGACTGTACTCTGCTTTATAAAGGTCTCGTGACTTCCAGAATAAAGTGACAGGTAGTCAGCCTAAATAATTGCTACCGGTTACCGGTTACCGGTCTGGTTCTTTCCTGGACCAGCTGTCCATTTGACAAGGAAAGGTAAAGAAATCATGATCAGGGGATCAGTTACTTGTCTTTGATTCTTTCCTGACAAACTTGGGTTAGAGGGTCAAAACTGCAATGGTCACAGATTGAAGTCTGGAGATTTTCCATTAGGCAATTAGATTTATCTGTTGGAATAAAATGTCCTTTAGGCCTTTCTCCTCCTTTTTATGGAAAGATCTCCTTTGCCAGATATTGCATGTCTTCTTCGAACCAAGCAGAAGAAGTAGGCATGCTTCATATACTCTTGTGTACCCTGCTTGATTCTTTTTATTATATTTTTATTACTGCAATATGCTTTTCCTTCTATTTTCTCTGCAGCAGCTGGGCCAATTACTCATAGAACAATCCCATCTGTTTTCTGAGCTCGGACTCTCTGATTGGAAGGGAGAAAGAAAAGCCCAGAATAAACAAGCATTTCCAGATGCTGCTGACATGGTGCATCCTCAAAACGGCTGCTCAAAAATGGTGCACCAAAGAGCTCCTCACAAAAACACAACAGCAACTGACTCACTCTATGCCCTGAATTCGGGGCCACCCCCAATGCAGTTTCCTACCGGGATAACACCTGGGCCAAATTCAGCCCAGTCTGACCCACAGGAGATCTCCACCAGTAAAAAGGACCTCGCCAAGCAAAACTGGACTTGAAGGCATTTTTACACAACGTAAGGAGATGTTTCAGTCTCAAGGTTGTAAGTGGAAGGGATTGGTGACCTACAATGTGGTTTTACTATTCAGTATTTCCTGTCCTGCTAAGCCATGTGTTCATCCAGAAGGATGGAGCCCGCATTTCAGGGCACTTTCTGTAGGCACAAGCAACACAGGCAGATCTGCCTCAATATTTCTCATCAAGTTGTGGCAACGATCTAGATCCTGCAGAGAGAAGAACATATTGAATATGTGGACGCTATTTGCCTGTCTTGCTTGAACTTTGAATGGAAGTGTTTAACTAATTAGAATATTCAACTCTCTCCTACCATGGGAAATGAGTAATTTATGGCTTCAATTTGCAGCCACAATTATCCAGTTTTACAAGGGCAGTAAAAGCAGTGAACTGGAAGGTTTGTTGTTTTTCTGAAGAAATTCAAAGTCAGCATTTCCGACTGATCTGATCTCACAATGTAACCATAAAAAATTGTTGGCCTGCCTTTTTTAATATGATATATGCCTAAAAAATCACTTAGAAAGCCACCTTATCATTTATTGGTCTCTTCCACCTAAGCATGTGTCCCAGCTTTTAAAGCATTGATCATTCTGTTAAATGAATAAGTAGGGTTAAATTCTGCATAAACTTCATCTAAACACCATGGGAGGGAATGTGGTTTATTATAGTCTTTTACTACTTTCTTGTTTTATGTTCATGTTACCACTGATATTATCAAGCAGAACCAGGTTCCTTAGCACACAACTGAAAGAAAGAGAACCATAGCCAGCAAGGAAGAAGGAGCTGAAATATTTCAGACCATGTTTTGTCATCTTTTTTGTCATCACATTTGTCATTTCCTTTTAAGACTAGTCTTGGTCATTAACTCAACATACAAAGAAAATAACACTTTCTTCCCTTTTTTTTTCCCCAGTTGAAGAAATCTTCCTGAAATTCCTTAGGTAATGATTTATCAGAAGGAAAAGACTGATGAAGGACAGACTGATGGATTTTGGTTTTAATAATTGTGGCTTTTTTCCTGAAATGCATGGTATATCACAGAAACAAACGAACAAAGCATCGCATTATAGAAAGTTCAGATCACAGCAGTTGCATTTGCAATGAGATGAGTGGCCAGCAAAGCAGGCATTTTTAAAGGATGTTTCGAAGAGGTGATATGTATTTTGCTATTCTGAGATGGCAAAACTTACTACACCCCTATGGGCAATCACATGGCATAGGGCCGTTCGTTGCAAAGTCATTTAAAAGAAAGAGGAGAGGGCTCATTTTTGAGAAAAAACTTAAGAACTTGCAGAGAGCCCAGGAGATACCACTAGTAGGTATTCTTCTTATAACCTTCAAGTCCTCAAGCCCAAACTACCTTGTACAGTTCTAAGCACATTATAGCTTTTAATTTTCTACTAACTTGCCTCTGACTAATCTTGTGAGGCTTGTATCTACTCTCAGTACCAAATCAGAAGCTCACTGATAGTGCATAAAATGTTAAACACCCATTCTGTCAGACTATTACTGTGGATAGTCTCCTGGCTGTCCTCTTCCTTTTCATATTTACTTCATATAAACCCAATTAAAACTAAAATGAGACTAGACACACAGGATTTTCTACATTATAAGCCTTGAATTGGAATCCTGGCTCAGTTTTCTGGGGAGTGTGCAGAGCCTGGATTCATGCAGAAAAAGCCAGGAGAAAAGACCTCTCAGGTTTGAGCAAAGAAAAGTTTTCCGGCAAAGAAACATGACTGGTTCATTTTCCGTGAAGTGCAGTCTGTACTCCTGCTTTCCATTTAGCACTTCCCAGGCTGTGAGATGTCCTACTGGCTTGCTCGTTGAATGCTCTGGAGGGATCTTAGGTGTCATTTAGGCTTCGGTGTTGCAAATCACAGCTCTTGCAAAGGTGCAAATAGAAGTAGCATTTGCACACATTTAAGGAGAAAATGGAGTCAAACATGCTGAGCAGCCTCCAGGCTACCTGCACCTCCACGGTTCCACAGATGTTCAGGGCAATAAAATGATTGGGGGAGAGAAGTATATAACGTAGGCACTGACAAGATCCTCCACAGCCTGCTGAGCTAGGAATTTTACTGGTTGTAATCTGCCCCTTTCTTGAGACCCCACGTGGGATTTGTACACCACTTCCACACTATCAAGTGTTTAAAGTTTATACGTTAAGATCCGTGGTTGTGACATTATCTCCAGGCAGCTTGCAAACAGGACCAAAGCATCCTTCACTTAAGTTTTGGTGGAAGAAGCAGTAAATTTGGCTCAGTGTTTTCTCCCTTCACTGGCTCATGAACTGCACTTGCAGATGTTGTACCCCAGTTTGCAGAGGAAGGCAAATAAAAAGCGTGGTGAAGGATGCACAATGATGCCAGTGCTGCAGGTCTCCTGGAAGAGAGGACAGCTAAGAAGCATCCTTACCTCAGCCACACCAGGGCTGTGACTGCCCCCATGAAACAAGACGTCTTTTGCAAGTGTCACTGCAACATGATGTATAACAGCTCTGTAGGTATGTGATACTGCAACCACTGTCTGCCTGTCTACATGTGTAGGATTGGCAGGTGGCAGCTACTCTTGATCAGAAAGTTCATGCAGGACATCTGGTGCCATTTGAATTCTAACGTTTGTATTCTCGACCAGGACTGAATCTGACTCCTGCTACCAAAACTTTCCTGTTTGAATGGTGCCTAGATTAGTATGCGCAGCCCGGCTCCTCTTTTCAATTTAATTATAAAATCATTGCATGCAAGCCATGGATGGGATAGAGTTCCCTATATGCAACACTTAGACACCCACAAATATTGTTCCCATGAACTTGTTTGCATTTATAGCTAGATAACCTTTCAAGCCTTCAATGTTGTTTTAACAGTTAAGCTGTAACCTCGTAGCAATAAAAAGCATACTGAGCAATAGGAATGGGAAAAATCTGACTTATTTTAGAGCATAGCAGGTGATATTTCACTTCATAAATCCTCCAAGCATGTTAAAAGGATGGCTGGCCTAAGCCTCCTAATGAGACTGTTGAAGACAGGAGAGAAAAGAAAACACACAGTAATTTTGTGATCAGGAAATTCCGGGGGTAGCACGGGTGAGCGTGGGAGCCAGCTGTGCCCCACTTAACCTCGTAGTGTTACCAACCTTTTAAACTCTATAATTTCTTTCCCTTTAGGGCAGTCATAAGCAAATATGATGGGAATCTTAATGATAACTCCACGGAATTAATGAAATAATAACATATCTGAATGAGGATCATAATTGCCCTCGCTAGCTAGAACCATACAAATCAGCTTGCAGGCTCACAAGGCAGTGGGTCATATCTTAGCGGGAAGGGGCTACACTACTTGTGAAAAACAATAGTGCTGGGCAGTTTGCAAGTTTGAAATCTGAAGAAAAAGCTGACCCTGTGACACTGCAGGACTTCTGTAACTCTCTGTTAAAAGCTCAGTATTTCCTTTGCCCTGGTCACAGTTTGTGGAGTGCAAGGGTAACATGCAGCCTCACCAAAGCAGGAGGGAGGAAAGGAGGGGGGCAGGCATGGGGAGGTCGATAAAAAAATGGTTCCCTAACAAAGATAGGAAATTCAAAAGCTTATGATTGCTTTTGTCCACCCTAGTTCAGCAGCAATTTGTGTCACTTGGATTCTACTTCTTTTGTCATTGTCTTTTGCCTTCATTGGTTTTCCCTGATGCCCCATAAATCTTTAAACCCTGAAGCTAAAAGAGGCTGTGTTGTGCACCAGCTTGAATATTGATTTTGCTAGAGAGTAGAAAATCGAGAGAGATAATAAGGAAATCCATCTAAGGTACCCTGCCAAGGGCTCCTATTAGTTGCTTTACCAGGCATCAATTCAATAAACCCTCAAGAGCAGAACATGAATAAACATCAGAGTCTCACTGGCATGTTAATGCATCAGTTGCCTAATTGTCAATGCTGCCAACAGCCTCCCAAAAAAGTAGTATCTCGGGAGTTCAGCCCCTTCCAACTTCCAGTCCAAAGAAGATTTGACACTGGCTTAAAGGTGGCAGGGCTCAGGAGAGGGGGTGTGACAGCCCAAGAACAAGGGCACGGCTTCCCTCCATGCAGACCTCCTGCTGGATGCACAGCCCAGCTCTATGCAATCTGGGCGTGCTGCCTCCATATTGCATCCCAGTGCATGGCCATGAGGTTATACAGTTCAAAATGTTAGTTGCATCTTTTTTGCCCCATCCCTCTAATTATAATTGGTTAGCTCGTATCTATTCCTAATGACAATTGGTTAGGTCTTTTCCCCACTTTGATTTAAAGGTAAAGAGTTTCTTAATTTTACTATGCATGCTTGGTAAGGGGGGGGGGATCTTAATTCAAGGAGGGGTCTCAGGTACTTGGAGGTGTGGTCTTCACATTATAATAAGGTTTCAAGACTTGTAATAACAAAAGTTCCCATGCTTTGGGATGTTTTGCACTTCAAAGACAGCAGTTCCCCATAATCCCTGACAGGGGTTAAATCACTCCCATTGCCTTGAAGGCCAGGCCTATCTACAACTGCCTTACCGTTCACATATTCCTCGAGTTACAGTTTTAACTTTTTGTTGCCAGATAACAGCAGGACTGGAATTTGTGTTTGGAAAACAAACAAACAAAAAAAATAGTGTCTCAAATTTTGGGCTAAAGCAATAGGAATAAACTGGCCCTAGATACAAATTACTTTTTCATTGAAGGCAGCCAGTGAGCCTGGGTGGCAAGAACCTGGGGTCTTATTCTGGGCTCTACCATGTGTTTTCCCTGTGACCAGGGTTTTTTTCCTTTCCCCTGCGGGGACCCTTATTCCTGGCACAGCTTCTTTCTGTCTTATCTAATGAGGTTTTAAATTCTTCACAGAGAAGTTATTCTCTCCTAATGTGTTCATATGGTGCCTGGCACAATAGGGGCCTAATATCAGTTGGGACCTCTACTTGCTGCTGTGGTAATAATTTTACGAGCAGCCTTTCATTAAGATCCATTGCTACTTAAGGAAACAGCTGCAGTGTCACTTTGTAAGGCTGTTGACTGTTTTAATTCCCTCTGCTCCAGAAACAAGGTTTTGAGCTTCTCTGTAGAAATGAATACGGGTAAAAGAGGCTGAAGCATGAACAAAAAAGGCAATTTTGTTATCAAATGGGAAAATTCAGAATCAGAACACCTGAGACTTCCAGGAATTAAAAGAATATGAAACAACACTGTTCTCACTTCACTGGAGAGGTACATTTGAATTCATCCATCTTCATTTCTTTCTTTTTCTTGTCTTTCAATGGGCATATCACTCACTCAATTAGCACAGATCACAGCTAGAAAGAGGGACACAGGTGTATCCCATTGAGGCTATTCAACCTTAATACCAGAAACACTTATTACCATGACAAATAATGCAGAACACCTGATTCCCCCTGCCTTTAAAATACAAAAGCAGCCTGTTAAGATGTTAGAGCTTACATTTAATGATAGTTACAGAAGTAGGGAGGAGGAGGAAGTGCAAGAGATTGAAAGTCAAAAGCTAAGGTTTGTTTTTTTTTCCCCCAACACCCCTTATCCTAAAGAAGTGTGAGGGCTCCCTGGGGGTGTCCCTGAAGATATTGATGTCTGTATCCCTGCGTGTTACTGGCAAGCTCTGATCCTGTCACCTGCAAAATCTTCTGCAAATACATAGCCAGGTAAAGTGTTCCTGTTCTTCTACACCCTCTGCTTAGCCAGCTGCCTCCACAAATGGTTGCAGTAAGTGTTTATTAGACAATAAGTATTTGTTAGAGGGCCTTTAGGTAAAACAAGGATTTGTCAAGAGTGGCAGGCTGACAAGGGTCCTGAAAAGGAGCAGGATGAGGGTCCTGTACTCCAGAAGTGTGGTGAAGAAAACTGTGGCTCTTGATGTTCCTATATTCCCTTCTTTTTCAATTTCACTGTATGAAATTTTGGGAAGTTGCTTTACAACAGCTCCCAGTCTGTGAAGATACAGGACGATATACCTTTCACAAGTAGAGCTTCCTTTCCAACAGACAACTTAAGCTATTGTAGCCCTCCTGTGAAACAAGGTGTGTATATGGGGGGAAGTCTCTAGTTAATTATTGTCTTGCTGGTGAATTAGCTCTTTAGATGTTGCTTGGACTTTCTGGAGATTTTTCTAAGCTACTGACAAAAAGAGAAGTTATGGGAAGTACAAGATAGTTGCAGTTACTTAAGAGGAAAAAAAAAGAGAAACTTAATTACTTGAAAAACAGGGTTTATTGTATCAGTGACACTTATGTAATTTCCTGCATAAGGGCTCCACTTTCCTTATTTTCTGATCTACAAGGAATAGCAATAATGAGAAAATGTTACTCTGTTACATCAGCAGAGGTGTTCCAGATCTAGGGTTACTCTAATGAGAGCAGGGTGGCCTGGACTCCTCTCAACCTTGTCCCATTTAACAAGCAGAGAAGTGGAAGCAAGGGCACCTGAGTCATCCCAAACCAGGCCAGGAAAATGTGAGAAGCACCTGCCTCAGGTTTGGGTTTGCTGCTGAGCTATGGAGGAGTGAGAGGCTCTGTGTGTGGCCAGGGGTGGAGGAGAACTGTAGTGAAACGTCCAGGGGAATCTGGAGCAGCTGGTGGCAAAGAAATCTCATTTTGGGAGCTGATGCAATAGCACATCAGCAGGTTGGATCCAGCTGTTGCCTAGCGAGCCCATCCTCTGAGACAGCCACGGGGAAACAATTGCTGCAGGTGCACCCAGCAGCTGGGCTGACTGCCACCCAGGCAAGAGGGGGATGAAGGGGCTTGGGAACAGCACAGGGAAACTGTCGTATCTGTGGTGGGGCAGGGGGATCTGAAAACAAGGAGCAGACACAGAAATAACTGGAGAAAGAGCAACAGCTGAGCAGGTATAATGAAAATGACACCTGCAACTAAACAAAGGAGGGATGAAGCAGAAGTTTGTCTATGTGTAGATTCATCTGTTTAAAAGTAGCCCCAAGGTATTGGTCCAATACATAGAGCTCCTTCAGCAAAATAATTACATTGACTTAGCCCTTACATGGAAAAGTAGAGATGTGAATTTGCTTGTTGCTCTTCCCAAGGACATGTGCAAGCACTTCAGGACCACAGACAAGCAAAGAGGTTAAGGGCATGGTCAGGTTAAGACAAAGCACAGAAGAGTCAGTTTAAGGCTACCGAAGTCCTTGATGCAACACCTGGTGGTTAAGAATGTGAGAAATGGGCTACAGAGACAGACCATCTGTGACAGGACTATATATTTGACGGAAAAACTAAAACTTTTTTTCAGGGACAGCCTGACTACTTTTTTGCAGGCTACTCTCTTCATTTACCCCCAGCAGCCACAATGGTTGGATACTGGATATTAGGGTGTATGGTTCTACCTGTCCCCATTAGTATCTGTTAATGTCACAGAATCACAGGAAGACTGAGAAGGATCTCTTGAGATCATCTAATCCAACATCCCACTCAAAGAAGGACCAGCCTGTCTTTTCCATTAGCATGTCTAATCCTTTTTGTACCATCACGACATGAGGTCCCACTACTTACCATGGAAACAAAAGTCTGGAAATCTGCTCCTTGCTATGTGAACTCTTTTGTTTTATCGGTTTTAAGCTGATTGCCTACTTTTGATGAATGGCCTCTAGCTCTAGAACTGCAGGATCCAGTGCAAAAGCAGTCTGCTTTCACCTTCTCCCCTGTTTTCCTGATTCTGTAATCCTGAGGACCTTAACATCTCCAAACTGAAGAGTGACAACCCCTTTACTCTTTTCTTTCCAGGCAATTTTTCCATCCCCCTAATATTTTCCACACAAATCTAGCTGGATGCCAACAAAAGTCTTCTGGATTTTCAGCTTTGTACATTTCTTTCCAAAACTGTTAGAAATTCCAGGGAATTTTCTCCTCTGGTCCAATTTACAAAGTCAGCTTTATTATAGCTACTCATTTCTGTTCCCATTCTCCGATCTCGCTGGAAAGATCTGAATCTGAAGCATTTGCCCTCTTCTGTCAGAAATATGCTTTGAATATGTTGAACAAAGTTCAACTCTTGCAAATCCAAGTCTTTATCAATTATAAGTATTTATCATCACTGGTAGTGGTATGGGAAATGTAGTCTCTTGTCCTTATCAAAGTCAAAAAATGAACACATGGAAGAAGGAGGGGATGTGGGGTTGACAAAATGGTATCTCGACTCTGTGTGGATGGACTTGTTGCACA
Organism: Syrrhaptes paradoxus; assembly: GCA_013400615.1. Classification (NCBI taxonomy): domain Eukaryota; kingdom Metazoa; phylum Chordata; class Aves; order Pterocliformes; family Pteroclidae; genus Syrrhaptes; species Syrrhaptes paradoxus. The sequence continues at coordinate 37,534 of VZTO01013153.1, read as the reverse complement.
TGAGGCGACAAACTCCAGTTTTGGGACAACACAAACAGGAAAAGCAGAAAACCTGGGTCTCTGTGCTTTAGGGGCTGTGTTCATGTGCCAGAATGGCTACTGGGAAACAGTGATCTGTCTTTCCCAGGAATCCACAAGGAAGGCAGAGAAGGTCACAGACGATGCTTGTCTGCCTGATGCAGCCCTTGGGCAGCAGACACCTATCCATAGTGAAGAAAAGTCAGGGGTCAGCCAAGCGTCCAGTCAGAATGAGCTTGCAGATGCTGGCTATGACTTGCAGATGGATGGTCCTCCCCATGTGCTGTATGACTGTGCAGACACTTTTCTGTTACTGTTTTCCCCTTATAGTTTTACTCTTTCTTTACTATTTTAATCTTTACTTCTGCTATGGGAGCTCCATTGATGACTTTTTTTTTTTTTTAAATATCGTATCCTCTCAGGCTCAGTCTTTTTTTGTGTGTGTTCTGTATTGTAGCCAGCCTGTCAGGTAAAGCTTTAGAGCCCACAAAGACAACCTCACAGTCTCAGTGGGAATATTTAAGCAGGAGGATGTGTTGGCCTTTTGCTAGGCAGCTAGCACAGTGAGATTGCAGCAAATTCAGTACAAGAGGGATGATGTTAACACAGTTAAGCATGAATTTAGACATGTCACTGCTAATCCCTAGATTAGCAAGAGGGAAGGAAGTGTGTCAAAATAATAAAGTACCTATTAAACAGGCTGTAGAGGCAGACACTGATCCATAGTTAGCACCGATAGACGACAGAACATCATCAGTGAAGTGTGAGCTGTCATCTGGCAATGCTCTGTTCTGCAGAAACCAGGCAAGTTAAGGACCTGTCAGATGCATCAGGGATTTCCAGACATTTTAAACAAACAACAACAAAAAAAATGTAAGAAATTTTTTTTTTAAACTCCTCACCTTAACTTGGAGTCTTTAGGATTTTCTCCTTTTGTTCACAGGGGGAAGTGACAATCCAGCAGGATGCTCCTATGAACTGTGTGAAATTGCTGTTGCAGCCACTGGAGACCTTTGGAGGAATAAATTAATTGTTCTCTTTAGACTGTACAAGGAAAGAGGATAAAGGTCTCGGAGGAAGACAGGTAGGAACCCCAAAAGTCTCAGACAGCTGGAGAAACCCAGAGACTATGTGAAACACAGGCACTAACCCCACGTTCTTGATTTAGTTCATCACCTAGCAGCACATATGTGAAATGCTGGCTAATGTTGCTGCTTAGTGTTTGCTGGTGGTTGTACTTTCCAGAGGGAAAGGGGAGTCTGTAAGCTCTTTTTTAAAGATGCCCTGGGATGAGCCTGCCATCCCCTCTGGGGGGGTTGTGGGAGAGCTGGGCCCCAGCCCCTGGCAGCAGAAGGCAAACAGAGGTTGGGGCCAGCCCCTTAGCTCTGCCCGACTTCTGGACGGCATGCTTGGCACCAGAAAAAAACTCAGAAATCATTAAAAGAAAGGGGGGGAAAAAGTATGTATGGTATTTTTTAATTGCCTTATGGTTTTGAGCTTTGTTCAAGATTTTCCCTATAAGCAGGAGGTCTAGGAACTTAGCTGGATGTGTCACTCTGTCTTATTAGGAAAGTAAGCAGCATACAGGATTATATGTGCTTGGGCATAAGGTCCACAGTAAAATGAAAGAAGAATCTACCCATCTCTCTTTGCTGTCGCTTTAGAAATACCTGCTTGCTGTCCTCTGAAACTGCCTCTTCCCAACCTTCATTAATAGAGAATCACCTTTCAGTGAAAGAAAAGGGGTTTTTCCAATCTCCTATGAAATATTCTAGCAGTTTTCTTACTTCTAGAAAATTCAATGTTCAAATTTGCCTGTACTGTTGTTCAAAAGAAGGTCATGTGTCTATCGGTGTTTTAAGGTATAAAATTGATATCTGATTATTTTTATAGCTTGGGTTCCTAATTATACCACTCTGAGAGAAATGTTTCAAGGATAAATATTAATTATATTTAATGTAGCTTTATGTTTGTTGTGTTTTAAGTAAGTGGAAACAGGTGTGTAAAAATTGATTAAATTAAACAAGTAGGGAATGAAATGCACATGGCTATTCTCAAGAAGAGACATTGTAAACACTAATTAAGCAGCTGGAAATCAATAACCGCACAAAACAATCCCCTCTTCTCAATTTCAGAAGATGGAGGAAACCTTGATGTTTGCGGTCATGGCATTGTTATTTATATCTTGCTGAGGTACAAATAAGAGGTGCCCATAACCAGGCCAGCCATGGCATGGAGGCAGCCAGATGAATTTTCTTCTCTGTGCCTTTCTGAAATCTTGTAGAGGGCCAAGGAGCGTGATGTAGCACCACTTTCACACTGCCTGTTAATTCCCCAAAGAGAGAGTGACTTGTCTGAAGTGAATCCTTTTCAGAACTAATCAGCAAAAAATAATTCTCCATTCCCCTTCTGGCTAAAATTAAGTCCTTTTGTTACAAAATAAGGGATCTTCAGTACCTTCAGTAGCAGTGCCACATCACCATGCAAAATTATTGTAAATTTTGTGTGTACATGAATAAGAAGACTTAGGAAGAAGAGAAATGGATTTGCAAAATTCTCCAAAGGCCTCGTTATTCATTTCTGCTTTTGGAGAGTCCCCATTAGCATTGACCCTCTTATTCAACAGATGTGCTCCCTGCAGAAGCACAGACAGGCTCTTGACTTTTGCAACTAAAATCTGTTTGGCTTTTTACTACTACTACTGCTAACAGGGCTCAACATAGCTAAGCTGGGGCAAGAAGCTACTTTCCAGTCTGTCTTGTGCAATCCTGATGATTAGTATTTGCATTCACAAAACTTGTCTCCGAGGTCAGTGGTAGATGGTTAAAAATAATAATTTTTTTTTAAGCGTATGTGGAGAGAGATGCAGAGTTCTTGTATTGTCTGAACGGGCTCTGGGGAGAGTGAGTGAAACAGGTCCAATCTCCATCCCACGCACTACATCTCCAGATGATCCTGAGGCAAGCCTAGGTGTATTTTAGGGACAGGAGCGAGGTGTATCACAGGGTCTGGATGGATGCAAACTATCTAGATGGATGGAGCAGTTCCCCTTGACATAAATAATTAGAAATGCCCTGGAACATGGACTGGACTGTGCCCACCCTTTCTCCACCACATCTTCCCACCACTGTCATCTCCTCTCCTTGCTCATCCAGCAGGGAGGCTGCAAACACCCCAGTCCTGAGGAGGAGGAGTTGGAGGGGCAGCAGAGAGAGCAGGGAGGAAAGGAAGCTCTTCTCTCTCCTGGCTTTACACGTTTGCATCTGGAGCTTTTATTTTGGGTTGTAAGAGTGTCCAGAGGTGTAAGTGAAAAGCTGGATTTACTGTCACTGGAGCACCTTGAGCAGGGACCCACACTACTGCTTTCATTGGTTCTCTTATCCTCCTTCCATATAGGAGCCTCCCTGATCTTCCTGTATAGGAGCTCTCATGATAGCAGCTGTAGAAAGCGGGCACCCCGCTATTATTCTGCAAATCCTCATGGAGGCTTGCTTGCGGCTGGAAACTCATGGTGTTCGGTTTAAATGTGCGTCATCCTTTTGGTAAATGAGAGTTTGTGGAACGAAAAGAGGGTTCAGTTCAGCTTGTTTTCAAAACCTACTTTTCTGTCATGCTTTATGTTAATAATTTCCTGGCTCTGCTAAACAAAAAGTCCTCTGTGGTCTCACTGGACCATTATAAAAGAGAGGCGGTCTCATCTGACTCTGCACAATTTCCTGATATTAGTAATTATTGTTCTGATGTTTCATCACTTGTAAGTATGAAACCTACCAAAGAATGGGCATTTAATTAAACTACAGGCAAAGAAGCACTTGATGGTTGGACACTGCTTGAATTGAAGCAGTTTTTATTAATGCAATTGAAATAGATACTGACCACTGCATATCAGCTTCATTCATGTTCCTCCCTGTGGCATTACTCTGGCATTGTTCTCTTCACATAACCCAAATGCTTTCTTTTCACTACAATATTACTTCAGAAAACACACTCCCCCAATGCCCTGTGGGCTGAAATAGTAGTGCTGAATGTGAACACGTGCATGATTGCTCTCGGGGAAGAAAAGTTGCCCAGTTCATTCTGGTGATGTCAAAACTCTATGTGCACAATGAAAATTGTATTGCATTAGCTGATTAATCATGCACATTTTCTGTGTGTTGTGGCAATGCTCCTTATTTTAATGGCTGCCTCATTAGAAAACTTTTTCTGGTAAGGTACAGCATTTGCCTTTCTGAGACAACAGAGAGTTTCATTTCCTGAGGTCCAGATTCCATTGAAGTCACTCTTCTGGGAGAGCTTCCAGTTTTTATGTTGTACTGGGAAATTAACTTTGTGCCATCTTGGCCCCATTAAACCAGTGGGAGTTTTGCCTTGGACAGCAGTAGAATTAGGATTTTATGCATTCTATAATAACTGAACTGGAAATTATAGGAGCACAATCTTCTTTCTTCCCTATTAATGAGCTTAAACTTGCTAGGAGCAAGCTTCTGCTGATAAGGAATCGGTGCAAGTATTTGCACAAATCCCACATGAAGCAAAGCTTATACATCTCGAATGGATGAAATATAATATACCCATGCTGGGCTCAGTGTTCAGCAGCTTGCTGCTGAACCTTCAGCTGGGCTCAAATCAATTGATGTTGTAGGAAGAATGGATAAAATGCTAACAGCTAACACACCTTTCTGGTATTAGAATTGCAAGCTTGAAATGCAGGCACTGAAATTAAGGAGAATTTTAGTCTTGGTTTCAAGAAGCAAAGTAGCTTCTACAAATTCCACCCAGGATGGTGGGGGGGAGAGTTTTGGGTCTTTTCTCCCTTTTGTGCTATCTCCTTCATAACACCACCTGTAATGGAAGAGATCATCCCAGGCAGAGGAGACACCATCCTGCTCTGAAGAGGAGGTAGGAATCTCCTTACCAATAGGAGTCAAGCAAGGATCATCAGCACATTTTCTTCCTCCTTCCTTTCCATTTGCCTTATTGGCTGGATTGGCAATCTGAAAATTGAAGGATATGGGATGAAGACAATGGTGAAAGCCCTGCATGACTGCTGCCGCTGGTGCAGCACCACTGCTATGCTCTGGGCAATCTGGGATTTCTCAGGATCTGCCATATAGAATCATAGAATGGTTTGGGTTGGAAAGGACCTTAGAGATCATTGAGTTCTAAACCCCCTGCTATGGGCAGGGACACCTCCCACTCACCCAGGTTGCTCAATGCCTCATCCAGCCTGGCCTTGAACACCTCCAGTGATTGGGCATCCACAGCCTCACAGTGAAAAATTTCTTCCTAATGCCATGGGATGCAGCATTGTCTTGTTTCCTCTCAGCACAGCTAAGCTCTTCAGGAGGCAGGGCCACAAACCAGGCAACTGTCAGACGTCTGCAAAACATCCTTGTACGCTGCAGGAAGCTTGAGTGCTCTTCCTCTGACACCTTCTCTCAGCAGCACAGCACAGAAATGCCTTGTAGGGATCTTCTGAGCAAGCTGTTAGGAACAGAGGTGTTCAAATAAATGAACTAGGAGATGTTTTGATTTGCTTTATTGATCAACACAATATGGGTCTCTTTAGCATCTTTATTATAGCTCCTTAATTGCACAAGTAAAACTGTTTTCTCAAAAAAAACCCCACCAAAATGGCATGACCAATTATAATATTCACAACAAGACTTGTGGGTTGGTTTCAGTCAAGCCTAGTTTATTCCCCTTTTAATAAAGTGTTTACTAGATAACACATGCTGAAATACCCTCTATCAGGAAAGTTCAGAGACCTGTCTCGGATGTCTGCCTTTCTTTGCTGTCTTGCTGGGAGGCACAAACAGGCTCAGGGACAGCCCAAGCTTGCTAATGAGCCTCTGTCTCCAGCCTGAGAGCTGCGTTGTAGGCACTGGTGGCTCTCACACCCCTGCATGTAATTTCCAGTCAGATAAGTTGTTTTCTTCCCAGGTTTGCCCTAGGAAAGGGAAGGGGAGAAACCTCTCGCAAAGAGAAAGGGCAGCTTTCACCCAACGCCAGCCCTCACTTGGCTCCATGCCGCGTAAGAGGCGTGCATTTAAGGAGAAGCACAAGTTGTATGGGCCAGAGTTCATCTCCTGCTGCGCTGCCCTAAGTCTCCCTGGAATATAGCTTTCCACTACCATCTGCCGTTTGCTGGATTTTTTACATCTGTCTTTCCCTAAAAGGGACCCCCCAAGACCCCTTTACATAAGGACTGATGAAAACCATGGAACCACCAAACTTGAAAACTTTTTTCCCTTACATAAAGCCAGATATTCTTCTTTCCTTGTTTTCTTCTGGTTTGCTCCTCCTCAAGCAAGCAGAAAGACTTAGTTATAGACTAGATACATCAGAAAATGTCACATTTTCTATCTCAATGTAAAAAAGCAGGTTAATCTACAATCATCCTCATGTCAATTTAGCGTAATATTTTTTTCCCTTGGCTTTGCACAAGGAGCTTTGGCATGACACTGACTCTTGACGTAGACACTCCCTTTGCCACTCTAAATGGGGTTGTTCTCTTCCAGACTTTTAGGTCGCCTTTGTAATCCCCTTAACCTTTGCCGGGGCAGCAGGGAGGACTTTCACACAAGCCATCTGTCAGGGCAGATAGAAATCCCAGACCCCTCTGGGCCTTAGAGACTGTTCCAGGCTCAAAGGTTTCACTCAGCAGTACAACAAATGCAGATGGTTTCCTTCTTGGATGTGGAACAAATGTGCTTTCTTCCAGGACATGGCAATGATTTTCCTCAAATAAATCTGTCTGCTTTAAGAATGTGAGCTATTCACATCTGGGTCTGTGATAAATGCAGCTTATGCCCCTTATATGCATATTCTTTTATATACAAGGGAAGATGTAAATGTTTATGACCATTTGTCTGAAAAGTTAGGTACGTTGAGAGCAGGTTTCAATCTAATACCCCTTTAACCTCCGCAAAGTAAAGGGAAACCACCAAAGACAAATGTTGACTGTACATCAAGCAATTTGACACTGCACATTGATCTATTGATCAAACTGCTGTGGCTACAAAGTAAGTTAATCAACGTGATTCTCTTTTATACCTATGACAGCATTTATAAAGTGGCTAAAGGAATAAATTGGTCCATAAGAGATATAATTCCTTAATTCTCCATGTATAGATTTGCTTTGGGCATGCACAAGCATGCAGTGGCTTAGGAGTTAGCATCAACCTGGACCAAACTTGCTGCATAGAATAACAGAACGGTTTGGGTTGGAAAGGACCTGAAAGATCATCCAGTTCCAACCCCCCTGACAAGGGCAAGGACACCTCCCACTCGCACAGCAATGAGCAGTACAGGCTGAAGCTGGGCTGAAGTACATCAGGATAGTGCGAGCCCCGAGTTTGCTCATCTGGAGGGAGTAGTAGTTTGGATGTACCCGTGTGTTTCTGCATAGAGAAGATAGGTGAGACCAGATCGTTAATAGTTTTCAGATGCCTAAGACCCGTTAAAATTAAATTACTCTTCCCTTCCACCTTATCAGCATCTCCTGTTTCATCTGAAATTAGTGCCAAGGGTTGACAGCCAAATATGAACAAACCATAATGTCAGCAGATGAATACAAAACCCCTCAGGACCACAGTGAAACATCTCTCTGTATAATTTTGAGTACTAATTTTTAATGCCTTTAACGGTTGCCTGCAGTAGATATGAAATATGCAAAGGTGACAACTAGATTCACAGAATGGTTTGGGTTGGAAAGGACCTTAAAGATCATCTAGTTCTACCCCCCTGCCATGGGCAGGGACACCCTCCACTAGCCCAGGTTGCTCCAGCCTGGCCTTGAACCCCTCCAGGGATGGGGCATCCACAGCTTCTCTGGGCAACCTGTTCCAGTGGTACTACCGTTGTAGTCTCGCCTCCTTCCCAGCAGACTCACCCCTGCTCTGCAGGCAGCAGGAACTGCTCTGCTCCACACCTGTGCCTTGTAGGCAGCCTCCTTTGCATATCTGGCATTTTTTCCAGACCATAATGTTTATTAAAATGACTGTGTTTTTTAAAGAGGACCAGCATAGCAATCCATCACAGTAGAACTATTTTAATGATGGTACAGAGAGGTGAGCAGAAAAGGAGAAAACACAGACTTCAGCATTTAAAACGCCCCATGGAGTCTGAGGTTTGCTAGCATCAGTGCTTAGTCATGCTGAGGGATCTGCTTGGAGTAATCCCCCTCCCTTCCCAGAAGTGGATTTTCATTTAATGTAAGTCTTCCAAACAAACAAAACCCCCAGGTATCATGAATCAAGGCATGATAACAGTCTTTTTCAAACAGGACTTCCTCAAAAACCAACCCTCCAAGCCCCTCACACCAGCCCCGCTTCACTTATGCCAGAATGAGCACAGCACCAGTAACCTGCAGAAAACAGAGCTTCGTCTATTTTCCCCTCTATACAGCCAGTGTTTTAACTGGATCATACTGGGCTGGCACTGTGATGAGCAAGATGTGATTTTGGTCTTCAATTAGAACAGATTCAAAGCGAGTTCACTGCAAGCAAAATTACAGCTAGGAAAAATCTTTTTACTAGTTACTACAGTGCTGAAAAGCCAGCTGTGTTTGCATTGCAAAACCAACTGTAGATGTCCTACTGACCAGCAAGCACAACATCAAGGGGCACTATGCATCTTTCAAGAAATCACAGTCTTACACTATGCTGAAAAGCTTCAGTAAGCCAACTTGTCAGTATAGAAAGGAAAAGTTGTAACAGGAAAATGTATCAAAGGAAGGCTAAATTATCACTGCCCTTTGGACAGTGGAAAATTCAACTTCTGAATTGCAAACCAAGCCATAAATAAATATAAAAACAACAAAAGCACAGGTAGATAATAGCCATATCTACATATATATGTGTGTGTGTGTGTATGCATCTGTGTGTTTATCTGGTTTCTATTACATTGTCCCCTCCTTTCCCATCTGTCAAAGATGCATTGCCTGTCTTCTAAAGCACCAGCCTGGAAACTTTTAGGCATGTGCTTATCTTTAATTACACAAGTAGTTCCCCAGTGCTGATGGGAATACTCACGTTCAAGGGAAGAGGGCTAAAATGCAGACTTGTTACAGACTTGGGCTGTTTTCCAGGCTGTGTTAGTGAAATAACTGAGCAGGAAGGATTAGAAAGCTGGAAGGAGTCCCAAACCTCTTACAAGCAGGACAACAACCATAAACATTTAAAAGATCAGATTTGGGAGTAAATCCTTCATCACACTGGTAATGTGACAGCATCCCCTGGCAAGACTGGGATAAATCTGCTGCTGCAGTAAAACGCTTCATGGCTTCATGTGGTACCTGACAAATGTCAGAGGTAGCTAGGATTGGATGTGTGCTCCCACTGAGTGTGACAGGCCACTTTCCTGGTGACAAGAGCTATCCTGTAATATTCCCAAAGCATCCTTGGGATCTGGTGGCTAGAACAGGAAATTATTTTCTTATCCTTGGGGAATTCTTCCAGCGCTATAAATGACTGACTGATGTTTTCAATCAGGACAAGGAAAACGCAAAAAGGCAATCATGAGCTGAGTTTCAAAATATATTTCTGATTTGAGCATTTTGTTTCATGAGCTTGTTTTTCAGTGATCTCATTCTGATTTTTCTGAGTTCATAGGAAAATATGAAATAACTTGTGCTTTTAACTAAAAGGCATTTCAGTGTGAAAATAGAGGGATTTTTATTCAAAACTCATTGCAACAGAGAGGTCTTGACAATGTTGAAAGTAAAATCAAAGTTCTATGGAAATGGGCAACTCATAAAAACAATATTTTTTATGAGCATTTTGGGGGTTGTGAGGTTTGGAGCAGTTTTGGGTTGTTTTTCCTTTTTTTTTTTTTCTATTCAGTTAGAAATCTTAATCTCGCCAAAAAATTCTTAGTGTACTTTACTTGTGGAGTCTGTGCTCCATTTTTTTCAGAAGCATTTTAAGTTTATGAGCTTACTTTTAAAAATAGGTCTCTGAGACACATGAACATACATGATCTGCACTCCGCAAGGTCATGAATGTGCTTGTCTCTCCCAGCCATGGCTGGAGAAAGCTCACAGTGCTTCCAGGTGCTGCCTATAGAGCATTTAATGTGCTTGATGCTTTGCAGACCCACACCTGAAACACACACAAAACAAGGGTGCTGCACAGTTTGCAGGGCTGGGAATTAGCGTCTTGGCCCCTTGGACCTTCTGTACAATCTATTATTTCTTAAAGAAACCCTGACTAATTTAAAGTATACTGTGCATGCTGGTGCTGTTGAATTGCAGTTGGGGAAAAAAAGGAGATGGTCACATCTGTGAGCAGTCACAGTTTTTAAAGATGTTTCAATACAAGGGCACAGACAAAGACATTTTTGTTGCAACTGAATCCTAAGAGAGGTGCAGTTCATGGTCCCACTGCTGACTAGAGTGTTCTTCCCAGAGCTTTTCCAGCATCAGGCGTGTTTGTATATTTTTCCCCTTGGTTGAAATAACAACTCCATCTAAAGGCATGGGCTAAAATAGGAGAGACTGGTCTCTCCTGGCAAACAACTGGCAGCCACAGAAGACTCCCTGCCCAGCCCCATAAATACCATCGCTTGTGTAACTCGCTGTGCCCAGATACATACACAAACACCACAGTTATCGCTGAACCTCCGTGCTGGAGACGGTGTCCATCAATTTTAGTGCTTGCGGTGCTGTTCCTAGACACACGCCCTGCCTCCCTGCTCCACTTCCATCCTCAGATCTCCCTTGGGTCTTGAGCGGCATCAGCCTAGCTCCCTCCCTCCCCCTGCCATTTTCCTATCGCCTCTTGACACGCCGGCTGCAGCTCGCCTTTGGGGCTCTCTCTGCCGAAGCTTTCGCATCCTCCCGCTTCTCCGAGAGCAGCAGCTCTGTGGCTTTTGGTAGTCCAGAAGGAGGGATGCCTTCTCCTTGAGGCACTGCCGCTCTCCCCCATCCTGTTCCCTCTCCTTCGGCCTCACCAACCAGCCACAGAGAAAGGAAACAAGATTAAAAACCCGCTGGTGGGGCAGGGGAGCGGTGATGCCCTTCTCCAGCCCCCCGGAGGACGCCTGAGCGTTGCTACAGCGACAGCCCCCCACCAGTCCCTAGATAAGGCTGCAGCGGAGGTCCTGCTCCAGCCGGCTCCCACTGAACCGCACCTTCCTGCCGCTTCGTGAGTATTCCATCCACACGCTTCCCTCCTGCCTGGGTGGCTTCTTGCTTTCCCCCTCCCCCCCCCTTTTTTTTCCTCCTTTTTTCTTCTTTTCCTTTTTTCTATTTTTCTCTTTTTACTTTTTCTTTTTTCCCTTTTTTTTTTTTTTTTTTTTTAATCCTTTAGTAGCCACTACCAGCAAGGCAAATCACCCATGTCACCCATGGGGGGGGACACTAGTAGGAAAGCCTGGGGTCCCCACTCTGTGAGGAGAGGGCTGGGGATGGTCCTGTGCAGGGAAAGGTGGGATGAGACTTGTAGTGTGGTTGGAATGTGCGGGAAGGGGTCGTGGGGAATGTTTTAAAGACAACTGCTATAACTAACTTTAACTGCTGGGACAGTTGGGAAGCAGACAGTGCAAGCCAGCAGGGTAGGAACTGGCATCAGGACTTCTTACCCTGCTACAAAGGGTTGGTATGTGCAAGGGCTAGTTTGTTTTGTTGTTAGTTTTTATAATTAAGGAAAACTTTATATCTTTGTATTTTTTATTATCCCCAAAGAAAAACTTTCTGACCACAACCTGTGCAAAAGTATCTTGGTTTTTTGCTTTTTTTTTTTGATTCCTGTTGACCAAAGTTAGCTGTTGGGATTTTTATTTTTTTTTTTAAAGTTTATGGGAGGTAGTAGGAGTCAGTCCACAGCCAAACTTGGGTTTTGATCTACCCCCAGAAGCACACTGTCTGTGAGAGGAAACTGCTCCCAGACAATTCTGTGGGATTTCTGCATCTGTGCAATTATTAGCAGCAAAAGGTTTGGGTGGACGGAGATACCAGGATCAGGTTTTTAAATACTTGTTTCTAAAGGAGCTTTTTAATACACTTTAGAAAATTCAAAATCAGACTAATCTGACAAAAATGCTTGGAGACAGCAGCTAGTGCCCAAATAACTGAAGAAACTCCGTGCAGTAGCTTGAGGCTGTCTTCCGTGTCCAGGAAAACTTCACTCCAACAGAGCAACGTTAAACATAGAGTAAAACTTGTAATGAAAAGTTTGGAATGCAAAGCAGGAACACCCAGACTTTCTACTTTTAGGACCTCTACTTTCTTCTCTGACTGCAGTAGACAGGTTGCCTTGCTTTACCCACAAGACTTGGCCGGGAAGTTGTTGTAACAGGGCTAGGGATAGGACAGGGCATGGCTGAAGGCGTGTATTTGCTGGTAGAGGAGCCAAAGCTCCCTGCTGAGCGCAGGGAGAAGGAGCCAAATGCAGACAGGTGTGCGTCCTGGGTTAAGCTGGGAAGGTGGGTGCAAGATGACCACATCCAGAGGATAGTACCTTATTCCTTCTTTACGTGTTTGTAAATGACTCTGTGCAAACAAGGGACCTGTTGATACTGCAGGACCCCGTAGAGATCACGCAACAGAAGATAGGACAGGTCTGTCCTTACCTTCTGCGGAGGTTTAGAGCAGGTAAGGAGGCCAGGAGCCCGCCTGTCTCACCTTGCTCGTGTGCAACCAGACAGAGAGGGGTACAGGAACTATAAATAATTTAATGATCAAAACCTGTCAGGAGATGCTAATTGTGTGTGGTGGGAGGAGACACACCAGTCTTAAAGGGCAAACCTGCCTATGGGCTGTCCACCCCAGGGCCCCAGTTGCTTCCATTTCTGCTCTTGAACTCTCCTTCTCTCAGTTCATGGTAAAAATATGTTCTTACAAAGTGCTCTGGGTCCAGAAGAAGATAGGTAGATAGAGTCACACAGGCTTCTGTGACAACATTATTATCAACTTACCAAAATAAATAATAAATTCAGATTGCCTGCTGTTCCCCAACAGAGATGCTGGCAAGAGTATTCTTATTTATGCAGCATCCATGTCAACGTGCCAATGGTTTCTTTAATGATTATGCATGTCCTGCACATTAGTGCATGGTTTTTTTTTTTTCCTGGGGATTTTGTCAATTGTGGAAACAAAATATTCCTCTGTACAAACAAAAGGAATGAAAAAAGAAAAATCCACATACTTGTGGACAACACCATATGGTCTAGCGAAGCCCTAAGAAGCACAGTTTGTAGAGACCTTACAAAGGGCCAGTTCACAAATTGTAAGTATTCAGCATGCAAGGGAATGCCATGCATGTGTAACAAGTCATGCCCTTAACGTACAATGGTGAGGACTGTTGACATTGATGCCCACTTAAACTTCCATAAGAATTGCAAATCAGAAATTCATTTCTCCATCTTACAGGTCAGAACAATTGCCTACTGATGACTCATTTGAGATCTGTGTTGTGCCTTGAGGCTGGATGCAAATAGACATAGGCACCCAATTTCCATGTAGCACCTATGGCTATTCAAATCCTAGGAGAAGACAAGAAATGGAGATGTAACTTTCTCCCATCCAAAGCCACTTCTGTGCCTAGTTCAGGATCAAATGAAAAAGTCCAGCTCGTTAGGTTTGTTCTTTTGTCCAGTGTTAGTTTTCTATCTTACAAAGCAGGTTTTTCTCATGAGGTTTCATTTGAAGTTGGTTTACATGTCACATGATCAGATGGCCTGAAAAGACTCACATAATTTTGGTAGAAACATGTTGAGAGTAGCTTTGCTGGATATTCCCTAGGCTCTAGCCTGATTATTTGAGACAAATATCTACATTAAACCAACGCACATTAAAATAGTAAAATTAAACTTAGTCTCTAAGCAAAATATTTTTACCTAATGGAAACATAGAACTGGTTGCACTGGTGGACTTTTTGATGAAGCCCCACAATCTACATGAAGAGAGAATCCCATCATTTGCATGAATGTGTGCATGTGTTTTAAGACTCTTAGTGAGTGGTGGGAGCTGTGTACCTCTTTCTCTGGACAGCTTTGTTCAGGCATTTTAATCAAGCATATACAGCAACTGAGAATTAGGAACAATGTTTTAGAGTGTGATTTAAACTATCTAGAAATCCGTCAGTACCAAAGGTGATATCTAGAAAGTGAAAGGTTCAGATATTTGTCACCTGCATGGCCATCTTCTGCAAGGCAGTCCTGCTGTTACCTGCCAGTGACACAGCAGGAGGGCTGATCCCCATGGGACTGAGGTGGCTTTTACTTGCACCTGTACTTTCCAGTCTGCCCTGTCGTTCCTTGCTCCTCTCTGTCTGTAAGCAGAGCCAATACTATTGGCTGCCACATGCTTTTACAAGGAGCAAACACAAAACTCTGTAGGCAAAGCTACCACTTGTCTCAGGGAAGGAGTTAAAGTATCTCCATCAGCTCTGTCTTCTCCAAGAGACTCCAGGTGACTCCTTTAGGCACATATCTGTGCAGGGGGGTGGTACAGCCTAGTTGCATTGTACCAAAGTCTCAGGCTAAATGGCTATTAAATCTTAATCCATATGGCAAAAATCTATATCCACTTCAGGAAGTGTCTCCTGCTGAGTGTGATTTAGAGCTCCACTGGAACCATGACAGCTGCACAAAGGATGAATGGGGTTCATTATGTCAAGAGACTTAACTGAGTGCAAGAAAAAAAAAATTAGTCCATCCCGTAAATAGCAAGCATCACCTACCAAGGCGACTGAGTGCAGCGGAGAGCACAAACCCTGCTAGCATGGCGGCTGCTAGGAAAAGACTTGCACTTAACGCATAAAAATCCGAGAACATGCTTCCATTTGTAAAAGCATCTTAATGACTTCATACAGGTCCCACAGCAGTCTTCCTTCCCGTGCAAAAGGTTACTGGGGAATCTGTTTCTTTAGTGGCGGGAATTGATTTTAGTGGTTTGGGAAACACCATTACAACGCTCACATCCATCATCTCTCCTCGGAACGGGAGCTCTGTGTGTAACACACAGCAAGAGGATGTGACAGCGCTCACAGCGTTGCACATCATGTGCAGTGTACGTACACCCAGGATACCAAACCTCATAAACACATTTTGGTAAGCTTTCTCTTTTTATTCTTCAGTGCCTGGTGTGGAAACACTTTTTTAAGCAAGGCAATGCTGGCTGCAGGGCAAACCTTAGGGAAAAAAAAAAAGGTGGTGTCAGAAGTTAAGCTGTAAAGCCATATTTTAAAGCACTGAAGATGCCAAGGGCTTGGCATCTGTGACTATGAAACTGTGAAGCCAGATCTAAGACATTTATTTTGTTATTTTTCAAACTCCTGTATTAAGAAAAAATAATGAAGGAAGTCTCTCTTAATCTGCATCTACCAATCCTGCATTGTCTCTTTACAAAGTTTAATTTTTATTAGGTGAAATAACTCAGTGAAACAACTTAGTGAAACCAAACCAATGTTAATCATATTTTATAAGGCATTTCCAGTCAGTATAATTTACTACCAGTTTATATTCGAATTTTATTACCTATCCTCAGCTTTTTTGCCTCAAGACCTCATCAAAAAAAGTCCATAGTGTCTGAAATGGTGTCCCTGATTTTACCAAAAACTTTCTAAACAGAGTACCCTTCAGAAAAAAACATTTTCCCTATATATTTTGCCAGCATGCCCTAATTAAAGCTGGTAAAATCAAATGGCATTAAAGAAAAAAACCCCTCCCTGAAATCACAAAATGCAGTGTGAGCCTTCATAGGGCTAGATAATAAGTTTTTGTTTTAAATAAAATTAAGTCTGCTTCCTTTTAAGCCATAGTTATAACTCATTTATACAGTGGATAAACAGAGCTGCCATACCATGCTAAGATGCATTCAAAGATTTCTTTATGCAGTGTCTTCCCAAATGGAAGATTATTTTTTCTGTAAATGCAAATGAAGTCTCCAGGCAGTATAACTCTTTAGTGCAGATGTGAGGTTGGACTGGGACAGTTCTGCAGCAAACAGCTGGAGGCTGAACCCCTCATCCAGCCCTCATTCAATAAGGTATTCAAGAATTTGTAGAATTTTACAGATTTTTGTGAATTTTGAATACTGAAAGGTATGGGAGTGAATCCCGTATGTACATTATGAGCCAATGCTCCTGCCCTTTATTACTGTCACCCAGTGTTGCTCCACTTACTTTGAAGCCACTGGAGCTTAGGACACATTTTTCCATTCCTTGAAGAATTAGCTCAGCGCATGATTATGAGTGCGACCTTTCATACTTTGTTTGGTAAATATTTAAGTGACTGGATTTTGCTTCAGGATCTTCTTTATATAGAAGTAAGTTCAGTCACAGAAATGAGGTTAACTCCCCTACTCTTCTGTTCCTTGTTGGCAAACCACCACTCCAATTCACAGAGAAATAATATAGATAATTTCTTTGCCTCCAGCAAGATAAAAAAAAAAACCTTCCACAGTACAGTCTCCTATTTTCCTATCCTCCCTGTCACTGTTTTTGTCCAACAGCCTTTTCTTTCCCCTTTCTTCTCCAACTCCCCTTCCTTCCTCCATTTTTTCCCCAATTCCTCCTGTCTTTCACCTACTATTCATGTTGTGTCCTGTTTTTTTTCAATCCAGTGAGACCTACAGAGCATGGGCACTTAAACAGCTTTGTGAAATGGGTTTCCATGCTCTTACCAAGGTGATGAGTAAGTCTGCTTCATGCTGGCTTTGGGGTCTGTGGCCACCGGCCAGCTTTCAGATGCAGTGCTCTCACCTGGGTCTTCAGGGGTATCCAAGCTCTCATAGAGAAGCTGGACTTGTAAGACGAACTTAACAGCATTCATAATTAAAGTTAGATTGTAGGATAAAAACAGATATGATCCTTAGTTTACAGCTGAGAAAAAAATGGAGAAGAAAACCAGAACAAAACCTCTTAAGTCTCCTACTCCTTTTATGTGGATTGCTTATAGCAAGCTGATAGGTGGAAAAACGGGACATTGAGTGTGTAACCAAGGCGGTGAATAAATGCATCTCTTAGCATGTGGGAGCAAAATCAGGCCAGCAGCCTGCATGTCAGAGAGCAGCTGGAAGACAAGAACTTCTCAGGATCTGTCTGGCAAGGGGATACATAACACCAATATATCTGTTTCATGTCATGCTGCTTTTTTTTTTTTTTTTTTGATGTAGTAGCTTCAAAGGGGGAGAAAAGCCCATTTCAATGATGTCGACAGAATGTGTTCAGCCACTTGATATCCCAGAAGACAGACGGGACAAGCGAGATTCACACTGTAACCACTTAGGTAAGTGTTATTAGATGATGTCATTACAGTCATTAGAGAGGTGTTGTCTTCACATCATTAGGTCCTGTCCAGTGTCCCTTTTTCCCCTCCAGCCACACAACTGAGCCCTCATGAAACCTGAGAGATTACACCTTCTGCTGACACTTCTGATGCCAGATGGAAAGGCAAAGAGCATTTTTCCTGAACATAAATATCAGCCAAAGCTCTAGAGCGAAGTTAATTAAAGAGAAGGGAAAAAGATCCATTGTTTTTTTCCCTGGTGGAAAAAGTAGAGTAGTTTCTTCATTTATACCATAGTAAATTGAAAGCTAGGATATGGCTGAGCATTCTCTGAACACATTTTCCATAGGCAATTTCAGTAAAAGATTTCAAACAGCCCCTTTGAAGGGGCTGGGGCAGCTTTTTTAAATACTTTTTCTCCTTCATCATCAATCTGTTTCCTCCCTTGTACCTATTTCATACATCACTTTTGCACTCAGAGTACCAGACGTATCTTTGCTCTGCCACACTCCTAAATACCAAACTTCGTACTGTTAGATGTGCTTTCTGCATATTCATGGTCTTTGCCTCTGCTTTAAATGCTGTTTATCACTTCACTCCCATCTTGCAAAATTGTCATGAAGATTTAGCAACCCAGAAACAATAGTCTATTTGTTTGTTACCCTTGTGATGACAATAATGAAACACAAATTCAATTTCACTTGCTTGTCAAGAAAAGTGTCTCACGGCAGGCAAGTGCAATTTTACAAATTTTATCTGGCCTGCAAGGGAGGTATCCTAGCGCTGCCTCTGCCACACAGCATTTCTAGCCACAGGCACCACTTTTACAACCGCTGGTACGCCAAACTTTATAGTTCCATAAAATTACTTATTTAATGAAGTGCAGAACGAGTCCCATTCTACAGTTGGGAAACTGAGGCAGTTTCCCAAGTCTGCCATCGGGGGTTGGGTAGCGGTGTGGGGGACCCAGCTGAAGCCTAACAAGCAGCTTTTAAGAAATGAAAGCAATGGTTTGTGTGGTGATAGTAATGACAGGAGATTTTCAATATTTTTGGCTTGCATAAGCACCCAGAGATGCAGATCTTCGCAGAAAAAACCCTGCTGACCATCTGAGTCAAAGCTTGTTTTAAGGGAAAACCAAACATCCAGTGCAACGTGATGGAAATCAAAAGCAAATACCAACTGCCCAGTGGAAATAAAGCCAACTCTTTAAGGGAACAATATACTGGCTCAGTTCACCAGTACCTCAGGCTGACCCCACAGACATAAATCTTTCCTTCACAAAAGTGCCCTTGTAACTCTTGGAGACACAGCCCGCACAGTTAGCTCTGGATGAAACAGGGATGGCCATGGGACCTCTGCACCCCATGGTGCAGCCTTCCCTCTGCCACATAACACACAGCTGCCCACAGCTCTTTCTCTGCTTCATGTCTACCATCTACAATGCCAAAGGACCACCATCATATGGCACAGAGGCCTCTTGTGCTGACTTTCCATTTAAGAGATGTTTCTCCACAGGCATTTTAATGTACTTGAATGAAAGCAGCATTATTAAAGCTTTTCTTTTCACCATCTGGTTTATTATTTCCCCTCAGTTTCAATTTCTATTCATCTTTTTTTTCCCCCCCCCCTCCCCTGCAGAAGATCTTTCAGAGCAGCTGATTAAGAGCTGTGACCTCAAAAAGAAACCCAGAACAGGTAAAACCATCCTGGTTTCCCAAAACACTGAACAGGAGCAAAAAAAGCCACGGAGAAAAGATACACCAGCTTGGCACACCCCACCGCCTCTAACAGGTGAGCAACACATCTCTTGATTTTGAAAGCCCAATTCAGCTGAGGAGACTGAACCTGGACTAGATGCCCTGATCTGATCTAGTCCAAAATAAAAAAAGAATCCAGTTCAGACCCACACTTTCTTGTGAAAATGTACCCAGTGCTCGAGGGGAGTTGGACAGGGACAAGGCTGGGAGGAGACCAGAGAAACATACGACCTGTCTGTAGGTTGCTCCTCCTAGAAATCGCTGGGGTCTTGTGCTTATGGGGACTCTGGCAAAAGGTGGGTGTTTTGGGAAGCCAGAAACCACCCCAGCAACAAAGGGGCTCCTTGTAGGATGCTCCCTGCTGCTGCACATCTACAGACCTCTGAAGTTTGAGAGCCAAATGCCACCAGTCTGGGGAAAGGGAAGAATGAGTGGCAGACTGCCAGTAAAACCTGACAAGCTTCCAAGATCAGCAGTGGGAACAAATGTTTGTTGCTTCTCTCTGCTAACAAGCACCCCTTGTGCTCTCCAGGGAGAGAGAGCTGTGCTGTTGTTGCACCGAGTTCTTCCCATGCTGCACATACACAGAGGAATTAGCCAGTAACTACTTGCTTGGTCCCCTGCATACCCACAACAATTCACCAAGTCAAAAACAAGCAGATGACATTTTCCAGTGTTTGTAATCCAGATATTGAACTTTACGCTGTTCAGCTTTCACATGTACCCTCCTCTCAGGTATTCCTCTTAGGAAAGAGTGGCTGAGAGGCTTGGAGATCTGCATTTTGTGCCTGCAGTAGCCATANGACATTAGGAAGAAATTTTTCACTATGAGGGTGATGAGTCACTGGAACATGTTGCCCAGAGAAGCTGTGGATGCCCCATCCCTGGAGGGGTTCAAGGCCAGGCTGGATGAGGCTTTGAGCAACCTGGGCTAGTGGAGGGTGTCCCTGCCTGCGGCAGGAGGTTGGAACTCGATGATCTCTAAGATCCTTTCCAACCCAAACCATTCTGTGATTCTATAAAATGGGTCATTTCTGTGTGGTCACATTGCTCCCAAGAAGAGCCTTGAGCATGTATACAATTAAAGTACTTTGATAAGATGTCTGAGCTTCTGGAATAGAGGAGTGCACTCAACTTTACCATTATTTCTGATGGGCTGCAGTTTACTCCATTAAGTAGAACCAGAAGCCAGGAGGCCTGACAGTATTAGTGTCTATAGTATACAGGACATAATTGACCATATACCGTTGCAAAACCTGAAGAGTAGGTACACCATGCAGAGCAGATCATGCAGCCTTATTTCAGAGCAGTCATTGGGAAAGCTACACAGGTGCAAGTTTCTTCAATGTGAACCAGGCTGAAATGGAATTTTTTTTTTTTTCTTGTCTGCAGGCATACTTTCAGACTTTTCCGATAATCTGCTGAAAAGGTATGGTATCACAGAGAAGCCACAGAGAGAGAGAATGAGTCCAGGCTCTCAGATCACTGAACTGGAGCAGAAAAAGCCCAGGAGGAAAGATACACCTGCAATACACACTCCACCCTTGATAATAGGTAAGAAACTTAGGTTAAGGTACTTCAAAGAGCAAGCTGAAAGTGGCTAGTGTCAGGGGTACGCTTGGGAGGAGGAAGGAGGTTGCTCTGCCCAGTGTCAGCCAGCCATGATTTGGTCCTAAGACCCTTTTTTGGTTGCATTTCCCACATTCCTCTGTCACAGAAGATATCTATCAATATTTCTGAAGGTCTTTGAAGGTGTAAAGTACTGTGTAAATGTTAATTACCAGTGCTAGCTAGGGATGCAGAAACTAGTGCAAGTCTGTATGCTGTGCACTAGCCCTTTCCAGATCACAGGATGGCGCAAAAAATGAATGAACTAGTGAACAAACGACCAAACAAAACCGAAACAAACCCCAGATCCAATTTCCTGTACACCTAATAATTATAAGGTGTACAAATGGCTTCATCAATCCAAACAGTCACCTATATTTGTAGACATCTTTCTTTGTGATTCTGAGCCTTCACAACTGACTTAAACATGTGTAAGAATTATTTTCATTTAATCAGTATGAGGCTCCCAAAAGCAGAGAGGAGTATGACTAATTTTGCAGGATCATGGCAGCAAGGATGGTGAATACTAGTGCCTCGCATATTGATCTGCCAAAGGAAAACGCATTTTTAATTTGCTCGTTGAACTCAAGCATCCCAACGGCTTGTGGCATCAGAGCTGCTGTGAGTGAGTGACTGGAGACCTGCTCCAATCATTTGTTGGGGGAAATGAAATCTATCACACAACTTCTGAGACCGACTCCAAATGCTCCACTTTTAATATAGATAATGAATTGCTCACATAATTGCTGGAGGAAATTACCCAGCAAATTACCTCAAATTCCACATGACAAGTAAATCAGGCGGGAAAAAATCACAGACTTTTAGGGATTGATTCAGAAACAGAAGCAGAGGTAAAATTTATCAAACCATTTGTAATAAACATGGTTTAAATGTAATTGCTAGCTAAGAAGATGCAGCAAGGGTGAATTATTTCCTTGACTTGTCTCAACAACACTCTGGTTGGATTAGTATCTGGTCACTTACTACTTCATGTTTCTACTCTAGCTCTAAGTAGCTCACTTAAGAGAGAAACGAGAACCACTATAAGGGTCTTCACCTCTTACCTCCCATGAAGACTTCCTCTTTAACTCTTAAAAATTTTCAAAGCAAAAGAAGCTAATACAAGTTTTATGGTAACATAACCATATTATAATCCTCAAATTAATTGGTAATAAAAAAACTCAAAAGGGAAGGGAAAAGAAAGGGGAAAGAAGAAAAGAGAGGAGAGGGAAAGGGTAAAAAAAATACAGTGACCTTCAAATGTGTGATTAAATTCAAACTCTGTTCATTTGCTGTTGGGAAAATGATAGAAACTAATGCCATTTTCAGTTGTTTTCAATTATGCTTTCAATGACACTTTCTTGCCTACTGGTGAAGCCACCTTCCAGCACTCAGCATGGATTCAAAGCTAGACACTGCCTCTCCATGCAGACAGCTTTTCCAGATCCTGTATTCTGGGTCCATTTTCCAGTGACTGACCGTCTCTGGCAGACTTGTGCATGTACCGGGGCAAAGTAGCCTATGTGTTTGAATGCCTGAATTCCATTCCCTCCCTACTCTAAGGATGCATATTTTCTTTTCAAGATACATACCAACATACAGCATTCTGCTGGTTGGAATTTGCCAGCGGTGGCTCCAGGGCTTGCTATGAAAAAGTGACTCATTGTGGCTGAGGGCTGGTCCAATATTTACTACTTGTTTACTTTCAGGGTTATCCCATCAGGGTAGCAGACAGAGCACAAACAAACTGAGCTCTTGCGGAACTGCTGTGCAAAATAGAACCTGAATTATAGACTCGGAGACCTGAGAAGCCCTGGCAGGACTACATAAACTAAATAGATATAGACAGGCCTTTCTGTCCCTGTCTCCCTGTTATTGGCATTGCTGCAGTAAGCAGCACACTCAGCATTGCATATATACCTTGTGACCTGCTAATGAGGATTGTCCCTGTTTCTAATATTTCCCCTTCAGATCCCTCCCAGACACCAATTCAAAAAACTCCACTTAATTGCTTGTAGTAACAGAGCTTAATTACTAGATTATCTTTTTAAGCAGCTGTCCACTCAAATAGCTTTGTTGTAAATGTAGCTAACAAATGGCAGCTGTGTTATCTCTCCCCATTAGACCAGCTGGTTAGGAGCACTCTAGGACAGTCCCTCTCCTTGCGTGGCCAGAGTGATTTTCTATGGCAAATAAAAGCCAAGTCAAACACACCATACAGAGCAATGAAAATCATCGTGACCCAAGTGAGGAGCAGAATCAGTTTTACACCTTGCAAGCACACACTGTGCCACGTGCGTACAAATGAGCCACGAGCAGAGGTCTCCTCCAGTGGCCAGCTCCCCTTCAGTCAGCCAACACCTTGGCTTTCTGAAGGGCTTAGACCAGAAGTCAAAACATAATCACAAATGTAACAGTCTTTCCCACCCCCCCATTTGACAGTAAATCTAGGTGTTCCTGCTCCAGCAAGGGGATTGGACTAGATGATCTTTCGAGGTCCCTTCCAATCCCTAACATTCTGTGATTCTGTGAAATGATTTGACTCTGATCCAAGGCCACTACTCAGCTCCAGGACACCCCATGGCCATCCCCACTGAGCAGTATATTCAATTAATCAAAGTATTGGAGAGCTCTTCAGGCCTGTGGGTTTCAGCAAAAATGTAAATATGTTTAAATATGTGAATGTGGTACCTGAAATGTAGTTGCTTACAGTTTCTTAATCAGATCAGAGATAACTAATAAAACCACTGTTTCAAACCCTCATGCCCTGGAAAAACCAGTTAAGGTGGCTCCTTTAGGACAACATCACCCCCCACTGAAAAAAATCTCTGAGTGAGGTAGGAGAAGCACAGAAGTTTAATGTTACCTCTTGGCCCTTTCCCATGCAAGGGGCATGACTGGAGCACTCCAATACTCTCCCATCCCAGCTGCAGGAGTTGTCTGTAGGCAGTCAAGTGGAACTGGTGCCATCTTGGTGGTTTTCTGATTTATAACCCAGGAGAGGTTTAGATCTAGGTGTCACCTGGAAAATGGTTGATTTAAGCCAACTTCTTCTGCCTATGTTTGAGCTTCTTAGCAGAAGCTCTCATGTCGTTGTGAGCCTTTGAGGTCCTAGTCTCTACCCAAAAATTGCAAGCAGTTGCAAGTTCTCTTAGGAAAAATACAACTACACTGTATTTCTACTCTGCTTTCTGTAGTCAGATCCCTAGACAGATATTAACAGAACAACCTACCAACCATCAAACAGATCTGCTGGATGAGCCACACCTCATAATACACACATCTGGGAAAACAGAGGCAGGAAGGCTAGGTGGTAAAACAGTCAACAGAGAAAGAGTGACTTACAAATGTTCCCCAAACCCAACATCCTGCTCACTCCTTTAAATCCAGAACTTCCAAACTGAATTCCATAAAGCACATTTTATCCACAAGTGATCAGTGGCATCGTATTAAAGAAAAAAATTCTTTCCCAGTGTTATAGAACTAACTCTAGCTTTGACATCCCATTTGTACCCCCTTTTCCACTGTTTTGCATTAAAAGGCTGATTTTAAAGGCACGTAGTTGTCCTTGAAGTTGCTAGTGGCGCACAGTCTGGAAAATCAATAACCAGCAGCTCTAGGCTATGTCCTCCTCTGAGCTTTGAATCCTGTACTGTGATGGAAACCTTTGGAGTTCATCAGTCACCAGAGTGATTTACTGATAATGCTGCACCATCCTGCTACTGACTGTGGTAAGCATCTGGCATCCTGATGTGGGTCCAGCTGAGAGGTGGGGACCTCTGCTTGACTGCTACCTTCCAGCTGTCTCCAGCATCTGCTCTAACAGGGCTAGTTTATGCACTATAACCATCAGCATTACATAAACATACCTTTCCGCCATCACTTGATAATTTAAATGAGAGTGGACATGATCATAAAGCACTGCGCAGCTTTATTTAGCTTACATTCCTGATCTCTTATTCCTGAGTTTACCCAAAAAACAGGTTTGCTCTCATCAAATGATCCCTTGTAGCTTCACATTTTAAGCATGTTTTTGTTATGTTATCCTCATTCCTCAAATGCTCCATGAAGAAAAAAAAAAAAAATCCCCCTAAAAAAAAAACCCCCACAACCCAACCCTCAAAGACAACAGCAGAAAAAAAAACTGTGCTTATTTGCCTAAGTTGTCTGTATGAATAGAAACCTGGGTAGGGAACAGTCACATCCATCTCTATAAAATGGCATCATTCTTTGCAGTTAACAATGGTGGTTACTCAATTGCTGCTTGAACAAATTAAGTTCTTTGTGTGTCAAAATAATATTCATTCATGCTTTTCAGTTTATCTTGTGATCCCGCTGAAACCAGGCAGTTCACAAGAACTGCATATATACACGAAGCAGGAGCTAACTTAAATGAAGGGCAGTATAGGTTAATATTTCAATTAATTCATCATCTCTCAAAAAGATTCCAAAGCTGAAGTAAATCTTCCTGTGTGGTATGGCTCTATTTTCAGCCCTCCTCAAGACTGAAAGCTGCCTCTGTGAGAGATCTTTTGATGCAGAAAGCAGCTAAACGGGTTGGTTTGACGAACAACTCGGCTGGTTAGCACAGACTGAGAGCAAACAGTAGGAGACCAAATTAGGGAGACATTTCGTTGGTCTCAACACAATGGTAAACCTCATCCTGTTTTTAGACCATGTGAACCTCCACACCAAGGAATGTGGGTAGAAAATATGTCTTACAGGTCACTTGCTTTTTACTGGGAACAAGCAAAACCAACACAATCTGCTAAAATAGGGACCAAGAACATTTTCTGCATATTAATTGTCCTCTCTTCACTCTGTTAATTTAATTTCTCTGAATTGAATGAAGAGAGCAGTTAAAGTAATTGGGGTATCTTGGTATCACAGAGAAGTCTCAAAGGGTGGACTTACTGGTTTAAGAGAGAAAGAGAACAAGAGAAAGCAAGCAAGAAGAGACAGATTTGTGGAAGGTATGATCCACAGCCTGTTTTCATACTGATCTTAATTCAATGGCTTTTGGAATTTATTGATACTATATAACATCTGTGGGGATGGTACTTGGCATGTGGGTATTCTAACATTTGTCTCTTTTGGCATCTTCATTTGCAAAATCAAATAATATTGCTATATGCGTACAGAAAACATGCACATGTTCACATAAGCTGACTCAGTCACAAAGATCACATTATTTATTTCATCATGCAAGTTCTTTACTCTTTTTAGCTTCCCAAACCCTTTTAACAAACGGATTCCCAGATGAAACTTCGGCGTCTCTTTTCACAGGTAGCAGAAATATGCTGTATTTAAAAGCACCTGATAATTTGAGCTAAAAATGCAGTGATCCAATTCTAGTTCACTAAATATCAGGAGACTGATGTGTCAAAAATAAATGAGAAACTCCCATGATGCTGGAAAACTACATTACAGTAAAGAAGTTAGAGAGGACTGAAAAATTCTTCTTATCCTGATATTTTCTACAGAAGTAATATTTTAAATCAATTCCTTTTCTCTCTCTCCCACTTTTTTTTTTTTTTGTGTGTGTGTGTGTGTTCTTCCTTTTTTAAGGCACTAAGCTGCTTACAGAAGAGAAGCAAACAGTGATTATGGAAGATGAAGAAAAGGATGGAGACACAATCCCCAGTTAAGATTACAGTGATATTTCCAATAATGCAATGTAAATAATTCTGGGTCATTCAAAGTGGCAGCACATTAAAAAAAAATGTCCTTTCATTTTTATAAATAACAATTTTCTCAAGCACGCACTTGAAATTCAATTATCTTCAAGTGCTTATCTGCATGTCATGAAATCCCAGCAAGCATCATAGGAGATAATGACAGAAATTTCACTTACACGTGGAGTTGGAAAGATTCTCTTAGTTTACTACAAATGGCTTTCCAGGATTTTTGTCAATGAGGAATCCACCTCAGATCAGATCTGGCTTTGTGCAGCGTGGTGATGGGGGTTAACAGGAAGGACACCACCAATCCAGTTAGTAGCACAGGGCAGTAAAACATCAACTAAGGATTCAAATTACATTTTTCTCCTGACATTTCACCTCATTTGTCCACCTTTCTTCTGCTTGAGTAACACTGACTGCAGTGAAAATTCCCACGGTGCAGAGCTGATGGGATATATGGAGAGCATGGGAGGACAGGAATTCACTCCAGAGTCCCTGCAATGCAAAGCAAACACTTCTTCTGCCTATATCTGCTCATGACTTGTGTTTGTGGGGAGAAAAGGGTAGATTTACCATGGACAGCTAAGGGCTGTCAGCATTGAGACATCAAACAGGACGGAGGGCAGAGCCCTCAGAAAAGAAACATACAGGATGTGGAATGCCTGTCTGTGACACCACTGTAGGCTACTGATTTTTTTTTCTTTAAAAGTTTTTATTCCTGGGTTGGTGAAAGATAAACTAGTTGGATAGTTGATCCTTTTACTCCACAATTTTTTTCTTTTGACATCGGCTTTTTAAATTGAGTCCTAGGTTGTCAGTTAGGGGGCTGTAAAAATTAAAAATCACCACAGGAGACTCAAAATTGAGTAAAACCATTGTTCCATGGCATGCACATACTGCATGGTGAAACAGCACCACGCTGGTTTTGAAATAGTTTCACTCATTGATTCAATCAAGAATTGTTTTCACAGCCTGCTATAGCCTTCAGCACTTGTACAAACAGAGACAGGTACTTGTAGAATATTATACAAATAGGCAGTTTTGTGCTTACCTTAATAGCTCTGTGCGCTAGACGGAGCAGCACTGCCGGCTGGACCTTTGGGGACCTCAGCAGGGAGGGTAAGGATTATATAGCTTGGCAGACTGACTTCAGCTATCTTTTCAATACCTTAGGCAGACAGCTGAGGAGCACGCTAGTTTGGACTTAATTTGCCACAGCGACTGACCCAGCATCTTTCATGGGAATGCAATCCATTCACAGATATTCAGCTTCAAGATGTAACCAACAAGCTTATAATAAACAGTCATGTATTAAAGTGAACAAGAGGCCAGATAAATTATTAATGGGGTGTCTGATACCTAGAAGGTGTACTTTTTTTATCGTGTTAATCTATCAGCAAGATAAGATAATATTTAAAATATAATCAATCATAATATAATGTTCATACAACAACATTCATGCAAGGCACACAGCAAGTATGTGACAAGAAATACAGTGCGATTCAAATCTAGCTTTACGAGTGAAGTTGGTGGATATTTCCAGTGCACAATGCAGCAAGATTGAGAATGTGGAGTCCCAGAAAGATCCAAATGAACATCAGCAATGGATTATCTGTGAAAAAGTACACAAAGGTCCTTAACTACACAAAGAAGCACAAATGGGATGTGACTGACTTCACTGCTCTGAAGAGGATTTGTTTCAAAGCCTGGGGAATGCTGACACAGCTTAATACAAAAAAGAAAAGAGCACCCTTTAAGCCTAGCACTATATATTTATTCTTTGCCAAAGAGGAGTTACGGTCCCAGTGGCACCTCTGATGGCACAGCAGCCTAATTTACCATCCCCGTGTAGATCAACTTGAAGCCCAGCCATAAAAACATTGCAACACACATCACTTGCTGCCGTTGATTTAAAATTGCATATTCACAGCCTGGTAATTTAGCATTTACTATTTTTCCACCCAGGAGCAACATGAGCAACTAAAAAGTAATTTTTCACTTGGTCAATTAAGTAAGTAGGAAGTTTTGCAGTGTTCCTGGGAAGCAGCACAATGAATCATTTCTCAAAGCTTTCATCTGCCTAACTGCACTCAGTGTGTTTAATGTTACTTCACATTTTTTGTGAAAGTGTGAAATGTTACTAAAATTTCTGAAGCCAATTCTCAATTAACCTCTACCTAGAAACTAAGGGACAGGTCCCAATTTCAACAGAATTGGGACAAGGGATTTAATGGCCTTGTGCTTTAGCTTTTTTTAAGCTAAGGATTGTAGAAAGCCCATCACCCATCTGAAGGGAATGTAAGTAGCATTTTATAGTGCTAAGCATGAGGTCCATAGGGGAAGTGATTTGCCCAGCTAAACTGCAGCAGAAACAAATCCAAAGCAAGATGCATGGTGCTATCACAAACTCACACTGTCTCCACAGAAAAAGCAGCATTTTCATGCACTGAATTTAGCAACACTTACACTGAAATTTTGTCTGGTTGATAACTGTATAATGCTTTGACCACTTAAAGTGATAAACGTGTTTAGATATCATAACTTCTTATCTTCTTGTATGACCCATGCCACTCCTACCTTTGGCCACGCATGTGAAAAAAAAGAGTAACAATTTTTGAGATTGCATTTTATACACATGACCGTACAGTATTCTTGTATGCAGAGATACTGCCCAGCAATTGCATTCACAAGCGAAAATCAAAAGTGCATGGCAGTGAGGCACATTAGAAATACTGGCTTCTCACTTGTATATTAGCTAAGTTCATAAACCCATATCATTCTGTTTCTTACATACCTGAAAAAGCAATGGGCCTCTTAGAGTGAGGTTATGCAAACAGAAATACCACTATTCTGGAAATGTAGTGCTTGTAGATCAACAAAAACAAAGTGAATATGAAAAGCCAGTTTCCACCCATGGTACTGGCTCCTAGTCTTACAGAAGGAACCCATGTCAGTCCATCAGACACAGGAGATGGGAAGGGAAGCTTAATCCATTCTTGTACCTGACATCCTGAAGAATCCTGAAAAGACACAGTTTAGACAGACGGACAAGCAGCAGAAAAACTAGAAAGCACATTCCAGAAATAAAAGAACCACTTTTGATGGACCATTTGTGCTTATTCTTACAGGTGTGATGATCCTGTAAAATGCAAGCTCTGTATTTATAACCATGAGGCACACTGCCATGAGCTTTGGATTCTTCCAAGCTGTCAAGTCTTTTCCAACCTATAAAGTAGGTTTTAGTCCCCCAGGTGGCCTTAGGGTCTGAGATAAAGTTATAGCCATCCCAGGTTTACTTTTTCTGGAATGAATACTCAAGGGTCTCTCTATGTCTCACTCAATGAGGATTTTAACATTCAGATTTTTAATTCAGACTTTAATCCTTTTATAAAAGAATGAACAAACAACTCCCTCTCAAAAAAACAGAGCACCAAACTTTCTTGACATAGCAAAGTGATTCAGTGATTAGAGCAAAGACTCTGTTCACAAATGGACTAAACAGAAAAAAAAGGCTAAATTTGCAAGTGTTGACAGTTGCAACGAGTAATTCATAACAATTCTAAATGGCATCAAAAGTCTGAGATCGCAAGACTTTCCAAAAGGGACAGGTTACTCAGACTCATTCTATGCTGGCAGCAAATGGTTATCTGGGACATCATGAGTGCAAAAAAAAGGTTGAGTGCATTGCAAAACCAGACCGCCCCAAATAACACAGATTTAATTTCAGAACTTCATACTTAAAAAAATTCCCTTTGATGTACACTAGATGTCAGGGTTGGACTGGGAGGATGAGCCCATCCCTTCCATCACACAGGCTGAATGCCACCAGCACGAGTTTTGCTTAGGAATTATTTCCATGAAGCACCCAATATTTACAAGGAGCAGTCTGCACAAACATCCTCTTTCCTCCACTTTGCAGTATTTCATTTAGGCCTAAAGCCCCAGGCTTTGGAAGAGGGAAGAGACATCTTGAAGCTATCTTTCCAATACCAATGAGTATCTGCCAGCATTCTTCTCCTTCCCCAGCTCCAAGGAAAACAAAAAATAAAAGCACAGACAAGAACTGCTCCCTTGTGAGATACTAGTGACACAAACCCTAAAGCCCCAATAAACTGTTAGTAATAGTGAAAGGGGGGTGGGGGAAAGAGGTTCCTGCCCCTTTTGACTTCTGCAAGTGACCCACTGTTGTCCACTTGCCCAGAGATCAGTCAGGTAGGACTGTGTTAGGTAAACTGGCAGCCCAAGGTACCTACAGGGAAGGAAATGACACAGACAGAAAATGTGTTTGGAACAATAGTATAATTTTGCATTTCTATGCAGCCTATTTGTGTAAAACATTTCAGGATATTCTAAAGTAAAATACAGTTCTTGGGGTATTCCTAGAGATAAATCACATTTCACAAGCAGGAGGCTTTAAAGTGCATTCTTCTTCACATTTGGTTTAGGCAGTGACCCAGGCTGCTGGAGCACAAGTTGTGATGGTGGTTAAGGTCAACACCACAAACATGAAGCACAGAGATAAAAATAACTGAACCAAGGTGACATGACAGCTCTCTGTCTAGCAAAACACTGTGGAAAGGTGTCAGACCTCAGGGTGAGTGCACCCAGAATTGTAGTGATCCCCTCTAAGGGAGCCAGGGGCCAGAAAAAACACCCTGGCTCTTTTAATGCAACAACCAGCCACGATTTTAATGCGACTGTCACAGAGCCGGCTACATACACCGGCTAGCGCAGTTTTTATGTTGGACATAGTTACACACTAGTATAACAGAACGCAAGCTTACTGTGAGTGAACTTTTAGAAAATATAAAGAACAGAATTGGTAGGTAGCAGGGATACTTATAACAGAGAGAGGTCAGCAGAGTTTTTATAGAAGAAATCTTGCCTCAGAAATCTTTGACACTTCCTTAATGATGCCAATAATGATTTGCAGTTTTTATTTTGACAAGGTCCTCCAAAGGCTGTCAAAGTGACTGAGATGTTGTGGATTGAAAGGTCAGAACATACAATCTTAACATTGATAAATAACTGGTTAACAATGAGGGAAAGAAAAAAAGAAAAAGTGGGATGAAATGGTCCCTGTTCATAGTAAAGGAGGATTGTCCTCTCTGCTGTTCAATATGCTTATCCAGAAGATGTGATTTGGACAGAAGAAAACAAGCAGGGCACAGAAATGAAGGGTGTAAGGGAAAAAAAAGAAAGAAAAAGAAGAGAAAGAAGAGGAGGAAGCTTACTTCAGTGTAATTGGCAAAACCACCAGTTCAGTGTTGGTAGGTGCAGAACAATGCATGTAGGGAGAAGCAACCCCAACCCCCCAACTCTATATCCGTGTTTGGGCTATATATTAATTAGGGATTATTACAGATAATCCTACAGAAACTACTACTCTTGTGGAAGTGCTCAGGGAGGTTCAAAAAGGACAGTACAATTTTTAAAACTATTCAGAAAGGTATGGAAGGTGAAACAGAAAGTTTCATTACATTATTTGATACATTTCTGGTGTATCTGCATCTTGAGTACTGTGTGCAGTGCTTGTCCTCTCCTCTCAAAAAGAGATTAAAAAAATAAAAGATACAGAGAAGAGCAGCAAGGAAGAAAACAAGTGGAGAAGGTTTGCTTGTGAGGACAGTACAAACAGGACAGAGCTCACTGGCCTGGAAAGGGAGAGCTGAGGTGGTACATAGATCACCAGGGGCCTGGAGAAAGAGGGCAGGAAGAACAATTTTAATGCTGTGCTACGTCTTCTTTTTCCAATGAGTAAAGTACTCCGGCTTCCTACCTTCATCCTCCTGAATACCTACAACACTACAACAGGAGGACATTTATTCTCAGTACAGCTAAGGGAGAAAAAACTTTTCCATGCTGCCTGAAATAGGAGTTGTTGTCTTACCTGTGGCAGGTAGAAGGTCACATTAAGAACACCATAAGGAGGCCAACAATCTATGAAAGCATTGGCTTCCTTCATTCAACAGGAGCTAGTACTATACAATTACTTCCTTTAAGGTAACAGACCAATAGTTCAGTACTAAGTGGATGAATGCTTCAATAATAAGAAGGCTATTGAGAACATTTCTCACAAATGTCCATTATATTGTTTAGCTAAATCATATACTTGCTTTTATCTAGAATTGAAGCTGCTGTACAATGCAGTATGGCCTGTGCAATGGTTACACAATGTCCTCTGTCCTCCTGTGAAGAGTGTCATTCCAGAAGATGCCTTTTTATCTCTTTTGCTATTTCCTATTCCAGCTCTGGGAAATATGTTGGATCTTCTTCATCCTTCCCCTCTGGTCAAGCAGCTTATATCTCAGTGGATTTTCCTCTGATTTCTTGTGGAAGGCTGGGAAATAGTCTCCTGAGCTCTCAACGGACCTCCTGAGGTGATGTGGCTGAGGTTTGATGGCTGGTGGTGACAAAGGAAGATCAATGATGGTTACCATGCCTAGCATTCCCTTGCCGGTGGACAAGAAATTAATTACTCAGAAGCTGTGTCCACTGCACTCAGCACAGACTGTCTGTGCAAAGGAGGGTTTCTCAGCCTGAGAGCCAGGATTCTTTTGGGTTAATGGGTAGTTAAAAAGGGTTAGAAAAAGGTGCAGGGAAAAAAGAAATATGTGAAAATATAAAACAGAAATATAGATTTAAAACTCTAGAATGAAACATAGACATCTCCAAAATTGAAATTTGGGCAATTAAGCACTTTGGAATACTTGATCTTGAAATCATGCCTTTATTTGACATCCCAGAATACCACACCAGCATAGGTGAATCCCAAGGAATGTTCTCAAGGCTAAGAAACACCAGTTTAGACAGAAGATGAAAGTATCAAAAAAGTCTAAATGAAGAAGTAACTTTATACTTACTTGTCTACATGTAGATAGCTAAACACCTCACTGTTTTCAAAATACCATTGAACAAGGCCGTTTTAAGACAATAAATCCAGACTCAGATCACATTTCCCAGAATTCAAGAATAGGTGGATCTGAGAGGTTTCGTACAGTTTTCCAGTAAACTACAGGCCATTACGAAAGTCACAAGTGGACTACATATGAATCTGATTATCATTAACTTCTTGACTGTTTATTTGAAACTACGTCTCGCTTTCTTACATCTTTACATAGGTAGAATAAAAAATTAAACATGACCATGACCAAAATGTAATTGTCTTATGTTTAGTTATTATTTGCAAAATAACTAAGTAATAAGTCAATGATCAGCATGATAAGCACTTTAAAAGAAAAATCATTGCTCTCAGCATGAATCTTAAGAAGTGAAAAAGATTCCCCCATGTAAGCTAGCTAACATCAAATGCTAGAACAGTCACACTCTCATCTTGTTAAACTCATTGAGTGATTAATTGTACTCTAAAATGCCTTGGGAAACAAAAAAACCCTATAGATTTCATAAACTTTAGAAATACACATACAGATTTCTGCATAGTTGTAATCTTTCCTGTTCTCAACTAGACTAGACTGACATGCACTAAAAGCTTGACTGTTCTTTGAGGCACATTCACTTTTCAGATTAATTCAATTTTCTGTACTCAGCATGGGTTCAGCCAAACTGTTACTGGATTTTCCATTGCTCAGCATGGGGGAATGTTTATTGTTAACTGGAATTTTACTGGAGTTATTGCCAATAGAGATGACTTGGCTAATGGGTTTAAGGCGGTTTATCCAGAACACTGACAGTGCTGTTTATCATCCTCATACAGGAGTTGATAACAGGGATCCATAACACTTAATTAGTTCAAGTTTTCGTGACTCAAAGCAATGAGTGAAAACTCTCTCTCAGGACTCTAGAGTTCTGTTCCCAGATTTCTTACTGCTTGTTGTGTGACCTGGACTATAACATTCATCCCAGTTTCTCCATGTGTAAAACGGGAATAAAAATGAGAATATTTACCTCACAGAGTTTTTGTGGGCTTTACCAGGTTATGATTCTCAGCAACATCAGGCATGGACTGATGTAAGCATTACAAGTTTCTAATCTTGATACTGCTTAGACATGAAATTCCTTTTTTTTCAATTTAGGGAAAATAAATATTTTTTTAAGATCATGGCTATCACGTAGGCAATGAAAGAACAAATAGGTATTTTGACAGTGCCAGGGCAGACTAGAACAGTTACACAAGTAGCATCTATGCAGAGAGACTGTGTGTCGTTCAGGCATGGATTTAGCAAGGAGGCTAAGAGTGCATTAGCTGCTCGGTTTGCTCCAGCCAGCTGGACGCACAATTCAGCATGTTACAGAAGCACTGCCGTGCAAACCTCCGATTTGGCTAGAACAGCATCCACCCAGTGCTTCCTGTTATCCCTTTGATACAACTCCTCTTTTGATTCTTGAGAGAGGTCAGGACTCCCTCTAGCTGCCCTAAACACCTGCCCTATTTCAACATTATGCCTTGATTTTCTTAAGACATAAAGATCATCACAGATGAAAAATGAATACCAGAGCTGACACTTAGCAGACAAC
Source organism: Syrrhaptes paradoxus (assembly GCA_013400615.1). Classification (NCBI taxonomy): domain Eukaryota; kingdom Metazoa; phylum Chordata; class Aves; order Pterocliformes; family Pteroclidae; genus Syrrhaptes; species Syrrhaptes paradoxus. Next base: position 2,760 of record VZTO01013153.1, on the reverse strand, counting down.
TGCAAATAAAAAAAAAAAAAAAAAGAATTCTCTGTGTAGACTGCTGGGAAGATCTCACCCAGCACTAGTCCTCAGGTTCTGCTTACAGCACCACAGCTAAGGGCTGCCAGCCTTCCTGAGGGACTCTCACCTTTAACTGTTGTCTGTATTTTCAGAGTTCTGCTAAGCAGAACGGAGTGTAAAGCTTGTTATCTGCTTCTAAGTTTGGTAAAACCCTGAAGGTTGGATCTGATTCACCTTAGGTTTAACCATCAACATTGAGTTGAAGTGGGGCAGGATTTGAGGCTAACTGCAAACACATTTACAGCAGACCAACTAACAGGTTTCAGACAACAATACAACTTGTAGAGATGCTTATATGAACAAGAATTGTTCATTTCCCCATCCTTCTTGCCCCCCACCATGCATAACACAAAAGCAGCCTACTACACTACACGCAATGCCAGACAGATGAATAGCTTGAGGCACTACACCCCAAGAAGATATTCTTGTGCATTAGCAGTAACGGATGCTCCTATAAAAAGACATACCTAATGCATGAGAGACTGGTTTAGAAGCAGAGGCACATATACAGAAGGGCAAGTGGACAAACGTGCTGGATTTGCCACAGTTTTCACCATTCATCCATGAGTCCAGAAACCACATGAGGACCAAATACTGCCACAAGTTCTGCCCTTTAAACTGACCCTAAGGTGTGCCATGGATCCACTGGGTGAGGTCAACAAGAGAGCCCATCAAAACCCAGTTACTTGGCACATGATCACTTGAACTAACAACCCAGACAATACCAAGAGCTTCCATCTATAATCTGAACAGGGGAAAAATGTTTATGCACTCAGTTAATTGAGCATGATGGACATTTCACATGAGCTTGAAGCTAGGGGATGAATCACCACAGTCAACAAGAATTATTGTACACTATAGTAAAAATTTTCACTGGAATCTTCCTGGTTCCACTGACTTCCCTAGAAATACACTGATTTTCTATAGGTTCTGCACCATTGCAATAAAAAGGATATTATTGCTAATGATGCTTACTGACAAAAGTACCATATAGTCATCTTGAGTATTTCAAACTCCTAAAAGTTGTTATAGCAACAAACACTCTTGTTGTTACATAGCAATTCCACTCTGATCAGAAAACAGAACAAGACAAGGCAAAATATTGATATCCTTTTCTTTCCCTTTCCAAGGATCTTAAAGCAGATAGATATAAACATTTCTATTAATTCAAAAGACAAGACCCTTCAAAAAAGCCATTGAAATGTCATTTTCTTTAATGACATCGCTGCAGTCAATGAGTGAATAGCACATCCACTGGGAAACAAACTGCCTCTGATAAAAATTAAGAACACAGTCAGATGAGCAGCCTCATCTGCAAAACGATTTGAGTGGTCACTGTTAGCACTTGGTACTAGAGGGAAAGGAAAACGTGAGGGGGAAAGAAAACAGGAAACTGGAAGGGGGAAACCCCTGCAGGCTGCTCAGCTTTCACATCTGCCCCCAAGCTGGTAGCGGTCCCCTGCCTTGCTGCTGCCACTGCTTCTGGAAAAGGACCCAGCCATGGCTCCCCACCACCTTGGCACAGAGCGAGGTCCAGCAGCGAAACACGCCTGTGGGAACATCCTGAAGACAGACCTTCTGAAATCTCTCCTCGCCCCTCAGCCCCCTGCAGAGCTACCACAACTTTTGCCTTCAGCTACTATGCAGGCAGGACAAAGAAAACCCTAGAAGGATAACAGGAAATATTAAAGTTCTTTATGATCAGTAAAGCTGATTTACTGATTTAGCTAAAAAATTCACCAGTGAGGTAAGGGAACTATTTCATTGGGCATTTTTACTGGGAGATGACACGGAGATACTGGTGTTCCTAATTCAGTGTTCTGCTGTTAAATCAAGAGAGCACATCCAGGAGGGATTCTTCTTTCTTCCTTTTGCTGCCTTTGCCAACAAAGGAGGTTTTCTGCTGTAATTATCAGGAAGACCTGCAGTACAAAAGAGCAGGAGAACCAAGACCGTGTTTCACTGGAGACACTCAAGAAATGTTCTAAACTTGGGGAGAAGCAGTCTCCCAGAAGTGTTAAGAAAATCTACATTTATACAAAATTCACTGTTGTGTCCAGTAAGACATCTCAAGAAGAAACTCCAAAGTTAGCTACTTCTTGGCCAGTCACTGTGACATAACCTGAGGGTTTAGTAACTAATTACATTTTCTTTTTCTGCCTTTTTAGCCTACTAAATACATCTTAGGCTCTCCTCTATGTCCAGCCAGCTCCTCCATTAAACCTAGTCCTATGTAACAACCTGAACTCAGCAAGTCCCCCTCTCAGTACAGAAATGTTTCCCCATGTCAGATCTGAACCTCGCTTGACAGTGTGATAGCAAACGTACCTTGGTGCATTGGTAAGGAATGGAGAAGAAATGCATGCTCTTTATGTTTCTGCAACTTTCCTGCAGAGGGAACCAATTATTTAACTTCTGGCATCACCACACCCAGATGCATGTTTATGGTAGAATTGATCTTATTTACAGTCTGAATGTACATATCATTTTGGCAACAAGGATGCTTGTCCTTGGGAGCCACGTGTCAGAGGAGGCGTCAGGGACGGCCAGCAGCTGTGCCCAGTGTATGGCCACCAAGGGCAGGGACAGCCCCCTGGGCCTCCTGGGCACAGGCAGTGCCTGGGGGCCAGCACCCCAAAGGCCTTCCTGCGAAGGATGCTGGGCGAAGGCAGTGGGCGGGGCTGCGCAGGGGCCGTC